>JAXGGA010025006.1:0-11195 GCA_038373865.1 Uloborus plumipes | reverse complement strand
CCCCCCCCCCTCATTTTGCTTTATTTAAAAAAAATAGTTTAAAAAGGGGGAGAAAGATACCCCTTCTTCTGCTACCCCCTGAATTCACCCATGACAGCAATTACAGTTAATTTTACAGTTCGTCCGTAAAACAACCATGGGCATAGCTAGGACTCACGTTAGGAAGGGGCAAACAGGAGCACCCACAATGAGAGGTCACTGTGACCTCCCAAAAAGTCTAAATTTTCCCAAGCAAAAGAAAAGTGCTGTTAAAAGTGCGAATTTAAATTCGTGCAAACTAACCCTTTTCTTGTTAAATCGTCAGATTCATTTTAACACATTGGATTCGTACTACAAATGTTTTTTTAATGCATTCAGTTGTTTTTGAAGCTCTGAAGCAAATGTGTACCAACATGTAACTATAAAAAGTATCAAAAGAAAAATAAATTAGCAGAAAGTTGGGAGGTCACTGTGACTTTCCATCGGAGAGCTCCTGGCTCTGACTAAGGGGTGTGCAGTAGGGTGGGCCGAAAATAACTTTTTTTTTTTTCATTTCGATGACACGGAGTGCGGGAAAGTGCCATGGGGAGAGCAAAAAGCACATAAAAAATTTGAAATTTTTTGGTCAATTTCTTGATCTGCCTCAAATCGTGTTGGAAAGTTTGGAAAAAAAGCAGTTTTTTCGAGATTTTTAGAAAATTATATAAAAAAAAAATCTAATTTTCGGTAACGGGTAGGGCGGAAAAGGTGCCGTTGGGGCATAGAAACTCCATAAAAAATTTGAGGTCTGTGGTATAATTAATTCCTTTTCCATAAAGAGCTAGAAGATTTGGCAATGTCCTGTTTTTTTCTACGTTTTAAATTCAATTTCGTCAAAACTTAAAATGCGTTTTCTCCGTACTTATCTGAAATAACAACACATTGTTTGTCACATATGATGCATTTTTAGATGTTCGGTGCTGAAAATTTTTTGAAAATAATTTCCTAAAATTCTCAAAAAACTGCATTTTTTCCAAAATTTCAACGCGATTGTGATAGATCAAGAAATTGACCAAAAAATTTCAAATTTTTTATGTGTACTTTGCTTCCCCAATGGCACCTTTTCCGCACTCCGCATCATCGAAGGAAAAAAAAAATCTGATATGGGTCCCACACTACTTCCTTATACGTGTAAATTTCTTTGTAGATGCCTTAGTGTTAAAATAGTGCTAGGAGTGAGCAAGATAGCAATTCGAACATTTACACCCATAGTTTGCCACGAAACAATGCAAAACAAATGTTTTACAATGATTCATTTTCTAAATATCGCCGATTTTAACATCATTCAGTGGATTTTTCGCAAAATATCGCCAATAGCGCCAAATTGAACCCAAATTCAAAAAATATTTTTTTTTCGCCAACTTGGCGACATGTCGCCAAGTTGGCGTCAAACACTTGGCGACCAAAAGCTTGGCGATATATCGCCAAGTGGTCGTGCCAATTCATCTGCATTGAAATTAACACTGATTTACCCCAAAAAAGGGGTAAAACACCCCCTTGGGGGCATTCGAATGCAACCACAAGGGGAGGTGCACAACTAGACCATCCTCAGAGCCTACATACCAAGCTAGAAGCTTCTACGGCATATAGTTTTTGAGTTATGCGACCCACATACATACATCCGCACACGTACATACAGACGTCACGAGAAAACTCGTCGTAATTAACTCGGGGGTGAAAAGGATTTTTCGGCTGCTTATATGTTGGTAGGTACATATACACGTGCTGACAGGTCGAAAAAACTACTGAACATTCATTCGGGGGTGAGCAAAATCAAAATTTAGACTCAAATTTGTGTGATTTTTTTTTTTTTCGCGATCACAATACTAAGTAATAATCATTTTCGGCCCACCCTAGTGTGCAGTAGCCCTGCCCCCTTTGTGTATGTCCATGAAAACGAGCAAAGCTTACCCATCAACTTGAGCCTGATGTTGAAGTGAACGAAGGGCAGGTAGAAGAGCAGCCCGGACAGCAGAAACAGCAGCGCATAGAAGTACTCCACCCTTGGGTCCTCGATTATGGGAGCCAACACCAGGTAGGCCGAGACGACCACCATCACGCACGGAATTGGAATAGGCACCTGTTTAGGCAGCAACAGTGGCTGGTTAATTCTTTCATTCATTTATTTACAGTGAACTCTCACTTATGCGCCGGCCCGAGGGACCAACAGAAAAAGGCGCATAAGTGAGAGAGAGACGTATAAGTGAACAAGCCTATATTTAAAGGATAAAACGCAACATAGGTTCGAATGAGAGAATGAATAAGAATGTTTCTATAGAAAAGGGACATGTTACTACAGTTTGGCAATTACTGTAACGTAACTACAATGATAATGAGAAAGCAAAAATTGTAGCATACCTAAGTACAAACTCTTACCTTTAAAACGATCCATAATAAATAATTGTCCCTCTCTGAACTCTAGTTCACGCGGAAAAATGCCTTCCGTGAGCAATAAAGGCGAAAGATTAAAGAGGAAAGTGAAGAAAACTGCTTATTTTTTAAAGAAAATAAATTAAATTTTTTGCATTTTATGAAAATTTCGGCGTATAAGTGAAATATTGATCTTTAGAGCGACGCATAAACGAATGATATTATTATTTTTTTATGGAATGTGCTGGGACCATTTAAAATCGTTGTATAAGTGAAAAAGGCGCATAAATAAGGCGGCGTATAAGTGAGAGTTCACTGCATTTTTATTTGTTTTCATTAATGGAGCCATTCCATGGAAAACTATATTTTTCTCCGCACGTGTTGCTTCACATATTTCATTAAAAATAATAATTGAAAAATGTAATGAACAACATTTTGTTGCTTAGGAATCAGGCACGTATGTGTGATTTCTTGAGAGAAAAAAATTGCCATTGTCTGATACTCTTTAAAATAGATGAACCGTCACGTACGGGACAAAGTGGCTACTTTTTCATGGAATAGCCCAAGGATTTTTTTTTTTTTTTTTTGCAACTGTGAAAATTGTTTCTGAAAAAATGAGATATGTTTCATTTACATTGGAACCTTGGTTTTCAATATTATACACTTTTTTTCGTCATTACTAAATTAATGGAGAAAAAATATTAATTGATTCATACAGCCCATTACAGTGGTAGACTTTGGATGTCCCCCACGTGAATAAATTAAATTTCAAATATAACAAAATTATTAAACAAAAATATAACTGCATCAAGAGTATCTTTGCATCACATGCAAAGATTAAAAAATGCATTTACTCCTATTCAGTTATAACATAAAGAGCTATACTGCCGTCAGGGACGTCATTTCGAATTTTTCCAGTGGGGGGGGCAAAGGGTCATACACAATGTAAAATTTACCAAAAAAATGGAAAAAACCACGCCCACTTATATGCCAATACATTGGTTTCTCAAAGTCAGAGGGGGGGGGGGGGGGCAATTGCCCCCCCGCCCCCCCCCCCCCCCTAAATGACGGGCCTGACTGCCGTAAGGACAAAAGTCGTATCTGCCCTTTTTAACAAAATTGAGTTTACGCCACCAGGTGACTCTTTGCGACGTATTTGACCTAAATACAAAATCATGGTCCCGGTCATTTGAGAACGGGAAATATTAAAAAAAAAAAACTGAAAAGGTTTCACCTGAATCAGGTTCCGCAAAACTTTAACCCATTAATGCCTAGCGTCCCTTTTTAGGGACGGTCCAAAAAAGGGTCTGAATTTCTCCAAAATGAACATTTCAACCAAATAATAGTGTTCAATGAGTACCTTGGTATTGTTTCAGTTCGTTTTTTACAGATTGCAGCACATAACCATTGTAAAGTGTGTTTTGTAGCAGTTTTAATATGATCGTTATCAAAAATGACATCGTTCACAATCTCAAGAAAAAAAAGCTAAGTTTTCAAAGTTATTCCCAGCTTTCCAGTTTATGTTAATTGCTGATTTTATTTCTTCTTATGAAATGACTTTGTGAATATTATATCGTAGGTTTCTAGCTACGTATCCTCTGGCGTCTATCGCAACTTTTAAAGAACGATTTTTCTTTCCTTAATAAAAAAATTATTTTTGACACAATATTTTTTTTATTATTTTTCCTGTCCATTAAACACTGTTTGTAACCAGTATACAAAGTATTGGGTTAGGCATTATTGGGTTAAAGAGTAATATCTCAGTTTGAGCTCAGCTGCAGATACCACTTTTGCACTTAGCACGGCAGTATAGCAAAACGTTGGCGGAAATTTCGAGTCTGATTGTCATGCACGTGACGATGGAATGGCACCAATATAGTATGATTCTTTCAATGAAGAATGCCTTGATTTCATAAAGAGCATGAAAAATGCGAATAAAAATGGGATGACATACTTTGTAAGGTCTGTGGAGGTCCTTCTCCGTGAATCTCATGATGATGACCGTCAACATGCTTCCTCCGTAGAACATCCAGGCGACAAAGCTGAAGAAATCGATCAGACTGCCTATGTTGCCGGCAGAGATCATTAAAAACACCACAATTCCCTGGGGAAAAACACACACACACACAAATCTTAAACACACGTACATTAGACCACAAAATTTTGAAAGTGTTCCTTCTATTTCACTTTATCGGAATTGTAAAATAAAATGATCCAATTTTTAATGAATTCTTCAAATTGTATGTGAAAAATGTGTTTGATTGCAGAATTACCTAAAATATATTACAGTACTTTCATCCAAGGCCTACTTACTGAATAGGCCAACTACCTTTAAGTAGGACTTCTGCTGTTTAGAGGCCCCCAAACGGCTAAAAACGTTTTACTACGAGGGGTGTACGGAAAAAGCGTTTGACCTCAATCCCCCCCCCCCCGGCTGTCCTAATCCGGCCCTACTTTTAGCCAACAATGGCTAAAACATTGACATACATTGAGCCAGCTGGGGGAAAGCGGGTCTAAAACTAAGTTGTTTTTTAAGAAAAGGCCTTAAATTCAGATTATTAAATTCATTTCAAGGAAACTTTTGATGCATTTCGACACATTGGATTCATGTAGATTACGCATAAAGCAGAACCATCGGGGTCCGATCCATATTGATTTGGATAGTTGGAGTTATTTCTGTATAACAAAAAGAGGAAAAATCGTCAATAGTAATTGGATTAGCAAATACATCTTAGTGACTTACATTGAATATGAGAGCTGGGGCCGGTGTCCGTCTATTCACCTGGACGTACGACATCAGTTCGGCGGAATGACCCTCTCGAGCTGCCACGAACGGAAGCCTTAAAAGAGAGACGAGAAGAAAGAATTTGACTTTAGAACATAAGTTGGTGCGTAAAAGAAACTAACAGTTGCAGGCTCTAATGCAATCCATTCTTTGAATTCATTATTTCTAAAATGTTTTAAGCACTTTTATTCTTAAACTAGAACTCCTATAGAGGACAGGCCGACTTATCCGACATTTTGGTTCCAAGACGGCTTCGGATCCAGCCTCGTTGAACCCTTTAAGCGGTTTGCCCGTACGATGTACTTGCTACCCGAAATTGGCCTCATCTGGTTTGCCCGAACGGCGTACAGGCATCGATATTTTCAGATTTCCTTTTCTGGTTTGCCCGAACTGTTCGGAAAATTGTAAATCTCAAAATTCACAGTAAGTGTGAGAGAAATTTTTGCATAATTTGTAAACCATTCATTACTGCATGCCGAATGTACTTTAAAAAAGCAAATATTTCGGGATTTTGTGACCAAAATTGCAAAATAAAACATGCTGTAAAAACATTGAAAATGAAAAAAAAAAATTAAAAAATTCTTAATATTCTTATTCTGTTAAGTATGGTACTTAACTATATGAAATAAAAAAATATGCCTTTTTTGGAAGCATTTCTGGTAAAATAATTGACCGCTTAAAGGGTTAAAGTGTTTGGAAATTGGTTAGTTTAATCAATGGTAGCTATATCGTCAAAATACGCCACATTGAGTAAATCTAGTAAGATAACTGAATTCTCAAATTAAATACTAGCTTATAGGAAATATTTCCGGTAGAGAACCCAGTTTTCATCCTTGTTGCTTGTCTACAATTTAAATGAATGAAATATCCTCATTTTATTGCTTGGAACAGTTAAACTTCAATTAGGTCAGCCATTTGAAGTTTATATATTTTGCACAAGTTTTCTTCAACGCGGTTTTTGTACAAATACGAGTAGAACCACACGTGTCTTTTTGGAACCAAAATGTCGGATAAGCCAGCTCCCCTTATATAGGGGCCTTATCTTAAACCAAACCAAACCGCATGTCAAACCAGTTTTTGTACAGGGACTCTTCACAGATGATGTCACACTTTTTCAACATATTTAAAAACATATTGTGATTAAAAATGTTTTTATTTCAACCAAAATATGTAATGTCACGTTTCTTGGTACCCTCTCTTTTACCCTTTTCACAATTCACTATGTCAGAAACTTCATCTCCTCCCTTCAAAGCGTGATTTTATTTGTGGACAACCACACACTTGTTTTCATTAAACACATGGTTGTGAATGTCTTGTTCACACCGAGCTGTGGTTACGGTAGGTAGGAGTTGTTTCAGTGCTTTTTTTTTTTTTTTTTTGCTAAATTCGCTAAAGTTTTTACTTGTTGTTAATCAATGGATAACACTTTTCTCTACACTGAAGAGACTTTCATAGCACTACAGCTTATTAAATCTAAAGTTGATCTTGCACCTCTTCTGAGAGTCAACGAATCTTATCCATTTCTAGAGTAGTGAAAATATTAGAGCTTGTTAAATCTTCATCTACAAGATGATCTTGCACCTCTTCTGAGAGGCAACAAATCTTTTCCATTTCTAGAGTAGTGAAAATATTAGAGCTTGTTAAATCTTCATCTACAAGATGATCTTGCACCTCTTTTGAGCGTCAACGAATCTTGTCCATTTCTAGAGCAGTGAAAATATTAGAGCTTGTTAAATCTTCATCTACAAGTTGATCTTGCACCACTTCCGAGAGGCAACAAATCTTTTCCATTTCTAGAGTAGTGAAAATATTAGAGCTTGTTAAATCTTCATCTACAAGATGATCTTGCACTTCTTCTGAGAGTCAACGAATCTTATCCATTTCTAGAGCAGTGAAAATATTAGAGCTTGTTAAATCTTCATCTACAAGTTGATCTTGCACCTCTTCTGAGAGGCAACAAATCTTTTCCATTTCTAGAGTAGTGAAAATATTAGAGCTTGTTAAATCTTCATCTACAAGATGATCTTGCACCTCTTTTGAGCGTCAACGAATCTTGTCCATTTCTAGAGCAGTGAAAATATTAGAGCTTGTTAAATCTTCATCTACAAGTTGATCTTGCACCTCTTTTGAGCGTCAACGAATCTTGTCCATTTCTAGAGCAGTGAAAATATTAGAGCTTGTTAAATCTTCATCTACAAGTTGATCTTGCACCTCTTCTGAGAGGCAACAAATCTTTTCCATTTCTAGAGTAGTGAAAATATTAGAGCTTGTTAAATCTTCATCTACAAGATGATCTTGCACTTCTTCTGAGAGTCAACGAATCTTTCCATTCTAGAGCAGTGAAAATATTAGAGCTTGTTAAATCTCATCTACAAGTTGATCTTGCACCCTTCGAGAGGCAACAAATCTTTCCATTTCAGAGTAGTGAAAATATTAGAGCTTGTTAAATCTTCATCTACAAGATGATCTTGCACTTCTTCTGAGAGTCAACGAATCTTATCCATTTCTAGAGCAGTGAAAATATTAGAGCTTGTTAAATCTTCATCTACAAGTTGATCTTGCACCTCTTCTGAGAGGCAACAAATCTTTTCCATTTCTAGAGTAGTGAAAATATTAGAGCTTGTTAAATCTTCATCTACAAGATGATCTTGCACCTCTTTTGAGCGTCAACGAATCTTGTCCATTTCTAGAGCAGTGAAAATATTAGAGCTTGTTAAATCTTCATCTACAAGTTGATCTTGCACCTCTTTTGAGCGTCAACGAATCTTGTCCATTTCTAGAGCAGTGAAAATATTAGAGCTTGTTAAATCGTCATCTACAAGTTGATCTTGCACCACTTCCGAGAGGCAACAAATCTTTTCCATTTCTAGAGTAGTGAAAATATTAGAGCTTGTTAAATCTTCATCTACAAGATGATCTTGCACTTCTTCTGAGAGTCAACGAATCTTATCCATTTCTAGAGCAGTGAAAATATTAGAGCTTGTTAAATCGTCATCTACAAGTTGATCTTGCACCACTTCCGAGAGGCAACAAATCTTTTCCATTTCTAGAGTAGTGAAAATATTAGAGCTTGTTAAATCTTCATCTACAAGATGATCTTGCACTTCTTCTGAGAGTCAACGAATCTTATCCATTTCTAGAGCAGTGAAAATATTAGAGCTTGTTAAATCTTCATCTACAAGTTGATCTTGCACCACTTCCGAGAGGCAACAAATCTTTTCCATTTCTAGAGTAGTGAAAATATTAGAGCTTGTTAAATCTTCATCTACAAGTTGATCTTGCACCACTTCCGAGAGTCAACGAATCTTATCCATTTCTAGAGTAGTGAAAATATTAGAGCTTGTTAAATCTTCATCTACGAGTTGATCTTGCACCACTTCCGAGAGTCAACGAATCTTATCCATTTCTAGAGTAGTGAAAATATTAGAGCTTGTTAAATCTTCATCTACAAGATGATCTTGCACTTCTTCTGAGAGTCAACGAATCTTATCCATTTCTAGAGCAGTGAAAATATTAGAGCTTGTTAAATCTTCATCTACAAGTTGATCTTGCACCTCTTCTGAGAGGCAACAAATCTTTTCCATTTCTAGAGTAGTGAAAATATTAGAGCTTGTTAAATCTTCATCTACAAGATGATCTTGCACCTCTTCTGAGAGGCAACAAATCTTTTCCATTTCTAGAGTAGTGAAAATATTAGAGCTTGTTAAATCTTCATCTACAAGATGATCTTGCACTTCTTCTGAGAGTCAACGAATCTTATCCATTTCTAGAGCAGTGAAAATATTAGAGCTTGTTAAATCTTCATCTACAAGTTGATCTTGCACCTCTTCTGAGAGGCAACAAATCTTTTCCATTTCTAGAGTAGTGAAAATATTAGAGCTTGTTAAATCTTCATCTACAAGATGATCTTGCACTTCTTCTGAGAGTCAACGAATCTTATCCATTTCTAGAGCAGTGAAAATATTAGAGCTTGTTAAATCTTCATCTACAAGTTGATCTTGCACCTCTTCTGAGAGGCAACAAATCTTTTCCATTTCTAGAGTAGTGAAAATATTAGAGCTTGTTAAATCTTCATCTACAAGATGATCTTGCACTTCTTCTGAGAGTCAACGAATCTTATCCATTTCTAGAGCAGTGAAAATATTAGAGCTTGTTAAATCTTCCTCTACAAGTTGATCTTGCACCTCTTCTGAGAGGCAACAAATCTTTTCCATTTCTAGAGTAGTGAAAATATTAGAGCTTGTTAAATTTTCATCTACAAGATGATCTTGCACCTCTTCTGAAAGGAAACACATCTTTTCCATTTCCTGAACAGACTATTCCTGTCTTCTCTCTTATTGGTTTTGTGCATCATCATAACAGTATTTTACGTTAAATAACACAGCTATCTTTGCAATACAGTAAAAACTAAGTTCTCTATTCAAGAAATAGTTATGTGTAGTTAAGAAACAGTTTAAAACAGTTTTTTGGGTGCTATCAAATGTCTAAAACAAATAGATGTATTCATAAAAAGTACGTTTTTTCACAACGCGAAATTTCAGGGGTCTTGGAACACATCATTCGCGGTAAGTCGAGATTCAACTGAACTCGTAAAATAAAAAATAAGAAGAATAGAGGAGCGTCGGTAGGAACGGCTGACACGGCGTGAGCAATGCGACAGCGTGCTTGGTCTATATTGAAATGAAATGTGAAAAAATATTCCTAGCTTGTTCAGTAGAGTTATTTGATTTATTTAAACCCCAACAGTCACTACCGTACCTACACTGGTAAGGGTTTAACCGGGTGTGGCGACTGGGAGAAAAGAAAAACCGACGAACGACCAAGCGTCAGTTGGGATACGTACATTAACTGGACATTATTTTACATAGAAATGTTCAGTAGACGTAGAAGTAAGAGTCTAAAACTGCTACATCTAACTGGATAAGATTAAATATATATATATATATATATATATATATATATATATATATTTTGCGTTTTATTTCGGCATAAACGCAAAGCTAAACCATTCCTCCCGACTCGCCCCAACCGACAAAACTGCACAACACGGGGAACATCTTTACCAACAGTAAACAGAAAAATTAGTCTCCCTTTTTTCGAAGACTGTCTGGAGAAGCAAAAACAAGGAATAATACAATATCCAAGTCAATAAAAATTGACTATTTGATTACTGAAACACACCTTATAATTTATTAAACTGAACTACACTTTCCAACGTTTATAACGTATAAAAACTAATTCAAACGAAATTTAATACTACAGCAACCCAGATTTTACGTTGTAAATGTTTTGCGTTATCCCGTCATTTTCGGCTGATACCTGAATAAGACGACACTGACAATGTTAAATGGCTCTCGATTTAATGCTTTTCTTTTCAGAAAGTTCGCTTAATACGTTTTTCTACAAATAGATAAAAAGCGTTTTTAACCAACAATATTTATACTTTTTTGTTTATTATTCAAGTTTCATTTTTCCACTGAGATTAGTTTCATAGTTGCAGGCCCGGATTACCCATTAGGCCATCCCAGGCCCTGGCCGAGGGGCGCAAACCAAAGAGCGCATATTACAGCGGAAAAACCTAATAAACACTTCGTTGGAAAAAAAGAGGAAAAAATAATAATAATGCGGCGCCATAGTATTTGGAGAATATAAATTCAACTATAAAGGGTTTGCAACCTATTCTGTTAAGCAGAGAAAAAGATGATTGAAGAGGGGGGGGGGGGTGAAATGCTTGAGTCGAGGTTATCCCTTTTCTCTGGTCAAAATGAATAACAATAATAGTAATAATAATACTTTTGATTTGGACAATTATTTCTTGTAAGTATAGCTTTGTGAGCTCTGTATAGCCAAAGTGAAAGTTTTTAGAGGTAAGCTACTTGCAGAAGTAAAAATAAGCTCTACGATTAAAAAAAATGTTCAGTTATAAAACTTGTTTGTGAAACACTCTTTCTCTTGGCGGCTTTCAATCATATCAGTAAGTACGTGCTTTTGCGATTAATAATTAATTTATTCATATTTATTT
>JAXGGA010025005.1:0-11195 GCA_038373865.1 Uloborus plumipes | reverse complement strand
TTCTGGCGCTGTAAAATCTTGTGAAGCTGATGTGATTTCTTTTCATTTCAAGTTCATTCATATTCACAGAATGTTTTGTTAAAGGTAAAAGAAGAAATTCTTTAGAATCCTTAAATATAAATTTAAATTTGTCTTTCTACATGTAAACAGTGAATAAGTTGTGGATAACCCTAAATGCTCCATAGGAGTTTTTGAGAATGATGATTGTAATATTTTAAGTTGCAGTAGGCAGTCTACTGTAAATAGTATTTCTGAGTACAGTGATAATGATAAAACTTTACTGCACCTGAGAACTAGGTGTAAAACTATTGAAACTGTTTGTACCTACCATGCAAAAAAAAATCTTGCCAAATTTTGCCACCTTTATGGAACTTCTTGCTGGTAGGTACAAACAGTTTCAATAGTTTTACACCTAGTTCTCAGGTGCAGTAAAGTTTTATCATTATCACTGTATTCAGAAATACTATTTACAGTAGACTGCCTACTGTAACTTAATATATTACAATCATTCTCAAAAACTCCTATGGAGCATTTAGGGTTATCCATAACTTATTCACTGTTTACATGTAGAAAGACAAATTTAAATTTATATTTAAGGAGTCTAAAGAATTTCGTTTCTTACCTTTAACAAAACATTCTGTGAATATGAATGAACTTGAAATGAAAAGAAATAACATCAGCTTCACAAGATTTTACAGCAGAAACACTAGCTCAACAACCTACTTCTTTCAGAATTTGAAAGACAACTAAGATACACATGTGAAAGCAAGCCAGAACAAGGATGACCACATGGTATGAACAAACCTGGACAAGTTGAAAAATGCTCAGTCCTGTTACTCCACAATAGGTAGCAATCAGATGTTTAAAAATCAGACAAGTTTAGTGGTATTCTATATTCCTAGGTGTTAAAAATATTAAATTATCTTATTAAACTTTAAATATGTTTCTTCATTGCTCTTCTTAGTCTTTTTTTAGCATTTAAAGCAAAGAATAAGGTATATAATTACATTTAAATAAAAAAAAGATTTAAAAAAATGAAAATAATCGTGTTGTTTTTGTGCAATTTTTTGAAAGTTCAGTCCCTTATATCTGCCAAACGCCTTTGAATAACAAAGCAACTTTTGTTTCATTAGAAAGCTGGTAAAAAGTACTTAACATACCACATATAAAAAAATTTTTATCTTGCCCCCCACATGCATTTTTTTAGCGTTGAAAATTAGATTTTTTAAAAAATTTGCAACTTTGGGGGGGCATATCTCATAAAGGGGGTGGAGTAACAAGCCAATTTTTTTTATACAGTAAGTAACCATGACTATGAATATATGATGAAAAAATCGGCTTGTTACTTTGAACCCTTCATGGGTTTTTTAATGCTCGAAAGTAGTAAAAAATGTTATTTTCGTCGTGAACTTTGACCTTGAAAAAATAAATATTTTTTTAAAATCTGAAATTTATTGATAGCATATATAAAAAGATCTTTTTCTTAGCTTTCCAATGAGCTATATTTGAGCTCCAAATCTTTGATAGAAAAAAAGTTATAGTTCATCAAACAAAGCATCAAAACGCCCAGTTTTCGCTGTTGCCAACAACAAAAATGGCCTATATATCAAGGGGTAAATTTTTTAAAAATAAAATGAACACTGTTTTGAGCTCTGGGAAGTAAAAGGAATACACATGCAAATTTTCATCAAAATCAAAAATGGTGATGCAACAACTTTTTTGAAAATTTGTTGATTTAAAATGGAATGACCCGCATGTAATTTTTAAGTAAAAAGAAGAAGGTAATAAACAATGGAGTTGTGTTGAATGCTAATCGATTGAACTAATGACAATTAAAATGAAGTATGTCAAAAATAGCACATGAAAAGTAACTGATAAATAAAGAAAGCGCGAAAAAAATCAAATCCTATAGAATAACAGCAACTGCGGCGATGATTAAAAAAAACTAAATAAATAAACGAAAAAAAAAAAAAAAAAACAAGCCGCGAACCGTCACTAACAGAAACAAAATCTTCATTTTCAATTCGCAATGAATTTACATACATTTCTTTTCACTGTAATAAAAATACTGTACAAAGAAGTTAGAAGTCTTTCCAAAACTTTTCATTTGTACCTTCCTACGTTTGAGCTTTGATACTATTTCTAGACTTATTATGTAATATCATGAATGCAGTATAATTCTAAAAAATAAATAATAATAAAAACATATTAAACTTATCTCAAAAGAAAACGTCGTTGATTGAACTATACGATGAACGAAGAGCAAACGAACATTCGGGAATTAGTTCCAGGAGCGAATGACGTTAATGAAACTATCTGGCCCCTAAGATTGAACCCCCCTCTAAGATGAAACCCCCTCTAAGATTTATTTATTACCTACTTCTGCTGTCCCTGTCCCATCGGGGAGTGATGGAGTGGGG
Source organism: Uloborus plumipes (assembly GCA_038373865.1). Taxonomy (NCBI): domain Eukaryota; kingdom Metazoa; phylum Arthropoda; class Arachnida; order Araneae; family Uloboridae; genus Uloborus; species Uloborus plumipes. The sequence goes on along the minus strand of JAXGGA010025005.1, from coordinate 8,775 downwards.
TATGGAAAGGGAATGTTTCTATTGTTAAGTGGAGGAATTTGATCTAACTACGTAGTGATGGGTTTTGTAGGAGAAAAATGATCCAAACGATGCTAAAAGCACCATAAGACTCAATAACTCAGACGGTCTTTCAAGTAGATACGGAATATTCCGTTATTTTAGTAAAGATTGGAGTTACAATTTTATTTAGATTTAGAAATGAAAGTCCCGATTTTTTTTTTTTTTTTTTCAAAATTATTATTTAAAAATATTCAGGGGGATTTCTGACGAGTTCAAAATATTGGGGGGGACATGTCCCCCTCGTCCCCCCCGCCAACGACGCCCGTGAGTGGAAGCTTTTCCTAGAAAATTTCCGAAACTGAAACGTTAACCTTTAGGAGCCGGGTGGTACACATGCTGTACCGTAACTATTTTTTTTTTTTTTTTTTTGAGGACGGGGTTGAGATTTTCACTCGAACCCTTTGGAGCCGGGGATTTTTTCAAGGTTTCACACGTCTGGTACGACAGTTTATACCTTCTCTTTTCAATGGAAAAGAAATCTGTGGTTCAACTGTCGTACTACCTGGGTCAAAAATTTTTTTTCCAAAAAACAGCCCGGTTTCAAAAGGTTAAAAACCCAAATTTAAGCCATTTTCTGATGAATTTAGCGAAGGGTTTGGGGGCTCTCTCTCAAAAATGTTTTGAAGCTGAATTATTAAGAACTCTGAGCTATCTTTGTGTAGCTCAAGCAGGGGTACTTTTGAGGCTCTTACTCAAAAACTTTTCAAAATTGAAAGTTTAAAGCTTTTTGTTGTGTTTGGTGATGTAAATTTTGGAGAGAGGGGAGGTCTGTTGGGAAAAATATCTGAACTGGAGTCTTTAAAATGCTGATTTGGGCCATCTTTGGCGATAGTAGGAGATTTCAGGCATTCTCTTCTGAATGTGTTTCAAAATTGATGCTTTAAAAGCCCAATGTTAAGTTGCAATATTTTGTAATGTTAGGTTTTGGGGTAATTAACCATTGAAAAACTTCAAAAGCTCAAATATGTAAAAAAAACACTATTTTATGGTTTTCTTTCAGTGACTTAAGGAGAAAGTATTTGGGGCCTCTCTGCCGAAAATAATATGAGTTAAAATTGAAGGCTTAAATCTTTTAGGGATTGTTTGGTTCAAAAATAGTATGACTTATACAAATTTAGCCACCTTTGGTGAACTTGGGGAGAAAAGGTTTGCGCCTTTTCTCTTGAAAAGTTTTCATAGCTGACATATTAAAAACTTTTAAACCATCTCCAGATGTAATACACCGCCAACCAGTGGCGTATCCAGGGGGGGTGCCAAGGGACCAATGCACCCCCCAAGGTTTTGTAAGACTATAAAAAATGGTGGCACCGATTTTAAAAAAACATGTAACCTTCATGTAAATATGCTTCAGGTTTTTTCAATGAAAAATACTTTATGGACACTGAAATATTGTCATATTATTTTCTGTTTTCGACAAGAAGAAGCAAAACCGATTGTTATTCTGTAATTGTGGAAATGTAAGAGGAAAATGAGCGATGTACCCGCGCCTCTCAGAAAAATTGTTAGACGTTTAAGCTTCCTATTAATTGCAGATTATTTAAATGATTTAAATGTGTTTAAGCATTGCTCCTCCTCTTATTTTCTGTTTTTTAAAGATTATTTTGAAAAAAATTGTCATATTATTATTTTACATCGTAAAGAAAAAATCGACAAAACACCAGCTTATTTTTTTCTTCGAAATGTAACAAATTGGATTTTTGTTTAAAAACTTATCGCACATTTTAAAAAAAATTGTTTTTTATATTAACACTTACATTGAAACATTACTGCTCATTTCAGCAGTAAATTTTTACCTTGGAGAAAAAGGGATCAGTTTCTACTTTCTTTTCTCATGGGATGAAATGAAAGTTTTTATTTTATTACTAGCAGTACCCGCACGGCGATGCCCGTGCAACAAATGTAAAGGAAGTTAACTAAATAAAGTTTAATTCACTCTAACCCTCTAAAGAAAAATTATTATATTTGATTCAAATGTGCTCCCCAACCTTTTGAATTCCACTAAAAGCCATATTAAAGTTTAAATCAATTCGCCAAATAAACGTTTCAATGGAACTTTTGAGATAACTGTAGTGGCAAGATTTTCGAAAACTCTCAACGAACACAGCAATTTTGCCCTTGAAGTTTAACATAATCCACCGATTTAACCGTAATTTCAATGTAAAATTGGTCGCCAAATTTAAATTTATTAACATAGGGAACCGATTGTGTCAGGTAGCTCAGCCTCAACCATTCTTCCATGATTTTAATGTGAACATTAAAAGGCAAGAAATATAATGTCTTTCGCACTATCTCTTTGAAGTGATTACAATCTATAACAGTAACCCTCAAATAAGCAAGATTTCCCTGGCTGGGAGGTTTGGTAAATTTCCAGATTGTTGCCAAACTTTACGACGCCAAATACGAAGAGTAACTTCATAGCGGTGTTACCGAAAATGTCAGAATGGAACTGTTAAAAATTTAGGTTTGGTGGCATTATATACATGTTTTAAACATGCAATAAAATACTTTTTAGACTGCAAACAACTACTGTTCCTTCACAGAGCGTTTTCTTTTTCTTTAATTTGGAGAAAGAAGTGTTTCACTGGCTGGGAGGTTTGGTAAATATCCCTATTGTTGCCCCTACTTTACCACGCCAAATACGAAGAGTAGCTGATAGCCATCGCTATTTTTTTAACAATAATAGTTCCATTCTGACATTTTTGGTAACACCAAATTTTGAGGAATTCAACTGAATAAATTTAAATTCCCTCCGACCCCTCTGAACTAAAATTATTATATCCTTTAGTTCAAATGCGCTTCATCTTTTAAACTCCACTTAAAGTCATGTTAAAGTTTAAATCAATTCGCCAAATAAATCAAAAAGACAGAAAATTAAGAAAGAAATAAGAGATATTAAGTATTCAAATTGAATAAATTTTCAAGGCTTAAATCTATACGCACAATTTTAACCACAAAGTAACTTCAAGGACAAAAGAGCAGCTGATCAGGAAATTGGACCTAGTACCATAGTTGAGCGTACATAGTTAAGCCTTGAAAATTGACTAAATTTGATTAATTAATATCTCCTGTCCTAATTAACGGACAGAAACGTGCTAAAACTTTTCTTTTTCAGAAAAAAAACCCCTCTCCAACGATATATAATGTTTTGGGGTGGGGGAAGGTTTTCCCCCTTCAATTATGGTGGATACACCAAAAATGAGACTAATTAATTAATTTAAAAATAACTAATTCGAAATTAAAAATTTGGGCTTCGAGGTGCACGAGGCCGGGGTACGTTCGAATTTTTGAGCCAAGTTTCAGGTCTGTAGGTGCTGTGGGGGCTTCTGGTCAGCGGTTACAAACGTACAAACAGACAAACGAACACCGTCATCTTTATATATATAGATTAAAATTTTTATTAGAAATGAATAAATAAACAAGTTGAAATATTAATGAAGGAATGCGAATGAATGAATTAATCAATGAGCACAATTGGGATTTAAAAAAAAAGGAGGAAGTAATAGCTGAAAAACAAAAACAATTTTCCAGAAAGTGCAAAATATTACAATATGTGTGTATGAAAATTTGAAAATGAGTTGTATATATTCCCTTTGATTTTTAGGTCTATTTATATTTGAATCGCAATCGTCCAATCGACTGTAGGTTTAAGAATATAGTTAGTATATTGCTAGGTGGATGGCGCAGAAGAGTTAAGATGTTTTAACATTCCAATTTGCCCCCTTATTTAAATCTTACCCACACGTTCCCCAACATCTGAAGGACGTTTAAATGGACATTTTGTAGAATATGCATGAGAAAATGCGTGCATATAAGCTAAGAAAAATCTTATCTTTGATGAAACAAAAATAATCATAAAATAAAACTTCATAAAAATCAAAATGTACAAAAAATTTCATTTTGGTACTCTCGGACCTTCAAAGATATTTTTTATCATGCAACTATTTTTTTTTTAATTATAAATGATCTATTAATTTTCCGATGAAGACATGAGTGCTTTTGGATTGAGATTTTGTTTTCATTGTTCTTGCATGATATTCATTTTTGTGGGGGGGAAAAAAAAAACAATCTTTGAGCAACGTTCAATAGAAAAAATCAAATCGAAATACTGCTTAAAGTTTCACCATATTTCTGGATTTTTTTCTTTTCTCATCACAGTGTCGATGTTCGATGTGCACCCCCCAAAATCAATTCCTGGATACGCCACTGCCGCCAACTCGGCCATTTCGATCCATGGACTGCAGTTTCGTGCTTGTTATGCATCTTACAGCCTTATTCACAATCACGAATTGGCTGCGGAATAATCCCAGGATTGATCTATCGTCTGTTGCGGATCAGGCCACCGTTCTTATTCACCAACCTCGGATAGATGAATCGAGAGATTTTCTAGACACAGATGTAAAAGCTTCTCTCATTGGTGGCTTTTGATCAGGTGACGTTGACGAAATTCCCATGATTCCTAGTCGCCCATCATGGCCGCCAATGTTTTCCGGAAGCTGACAGATCTTTGTTATTTTTTATATTTTTTTCTAACCATCAGAACTTTCCACAACTTATGTATGTTATATATCTTGGTAAACTGCATCTTCAAAAAAAATTTCATTCAAAAATATTAATTTTAAGGTACTTAAATCAATTAAAAACTCACTGTAAGTGAGAAATTTCAACGGCGTCCATCTTGGGCCACCAAGAATCTATTCAGTTCTTAAAAATGTTTCTGAATTTTTCTACCGTTGTTATCACGCGACTTTTTCGTCCTAAGATGCATAAAACAGGTTTATTTCGCAAAAAAAGTAAGGAATCAGAGGGATATTTCAAAATAAAATCATCATATCCGCCATGTTTGTCTTTTCCTACATGTAAAACGTGTGGTAGAGAGTATAATCGCGGAATTAAACCGCCAATATTGGCGGCTCAGATTCGAGGCTATATTTCGCTGCTTGTAGGCTGGAATAATCTTCCTTTTGCGATTGTGAATAACGATTTCGTGCGAATCCTGGGATAATCTTCAACAGTGGCAACATTGAAGGATTATTCGTGTTTGTGAATAACGGTGTTACAGCCTTATTCACAATCACGAATTGGCTGCGGAATAATCCCAGGATTGATCTATCGTCTGTTGCGGATCAGGCCACCGTTCTTATTCACCAACCTCGGATAGATGAATCGAGAGATTTTCTAGACACAGATGTAAAAGCTTCTCTCATTGGCGGCTTTTGATCAGGTGACGTTGACGACATTCCCATGATTCCTAGTCGCCCATCATGGCCGCCCATGTTTTCCGGAAGCTGACAGATCTTTGTTATTTTTTATATTTTTTTCTAACCATCAGAGCTTTCCACAACTTATGTATGTTATATATCTTGGTAAACTGCATCTTCAAAAAAAATTTCATTCAAAAATATTAATTTTAAGGTACTTAAATCAATTAAAAACTCACTGTAAGTGAGAAATTTCAACGGCGTCCATCTTGGGCCACCAAGAATCTATTCAGTTCTTAAAAATGTTTCTGAATTTTTCTACCGTTGTTATCACGCTACTTTTTCGTCCTAAGATGCATAATACAGGTTTTTTCGCAAAAAAAGTAAGGAATCAGAGGGATATTTCAAAATAAAAACATCATATCCGCCATGTTTGTCTTTTCCTACATGTAAAACGTGTGGTAGAGAGTATAATCGCGGAATTAAACCGCCAATATTGGCGGCTCAGATTCGAGGCTATATTTCGCTGCTTGTAGGCTGGAATAATCTTCCTTTTGCGATTGTGAATAACGATTTCGTGCGAATCCTGGGATAATCTTCAACAGTGGCAACATTGAAGGATTATTCGTGTTTGTGAATAACGGTGTTAGATAGCAGAGATTAGCTCCTCCTCTTTAATCTCCTTGTTTTAGACAATGGTCTGCACCAATATTCACAAACACGAATAATCCTTCAATGTTGCCACTGTTGAAGATTATCCCGGGATTCGCACGAAATCGTTATTCACAATCGCAAAAGGAAGATTATTCCTGCCTACAAAAAGGAAATATAGCCTCGAATCTGAGCCGCTAATATTGGCGGTTTAATTCCGCGATTATACTCTCTACCACACGTTTTACATGTAGGAAAAGACAAACATGGCGGATATGATGTTTTTATTTCGAAATATCCCTCTGATTCCTTACTTTTCTTGCAAAAATAGCCTGTAATATGCATCTTAGGACGAAAAAGTAGCGGTAACAAGTAGAAAATTCAGAAACATTTTTAAGAACTGAATAGATTCTTGGTGGCCCAAGATGGACGCTGTTGAAATTTCTCACTTACAGTGAGTTTTTAATTGATTTAAGTACCTTAAAATTAATATTTTTGAATGAAATTTTTTTTGAAGATGCAGTTTACCAAGATATATAACATACATAAGTTGTGGAAAGCTCTGATGGTTAGAAAAAAATATGAAAAATAACAAAGATCTGTCTGCTTCCGGAAAACATTGCCGGCCATGATGGGCGACTAGGCATCATGGGAATGTCGTCAACGTCACCTGATCAAAAGCCGCCAATGAGGGAAGCTTTTACATCTGTGTCTAGAAAATCTCTCGATTCATCTATCCGAGGTTGGTGAATAAGAACGGTGGCCTGATCCGCAGCAGACGATAGATCAATCCTGGGATTATTCCGCAGCCAATTCGTGATTGTGAATAAGGCTGTTAGGACGAAAAAGTAGCGTGATAACAACGGTAGAAAAATTCAGAAACATTTTTAAGAACTGAATAGATTCTTGGTGGCCCAAGATGGACGCTATTGAAATTTCTCACTTACAGTGAGTTTTTAATTGATTTAAGTACCTTAAAATTAATATTTTTGAATGAAATTTTTTTTGAAGATGCAGTTTACCAAGATATATAACATACATAAGTTGTGGAAAGCTCTGATGGTTAGAAAAAAATATAAAAAATAACAAAGATCTGTCAGCTTCCGGAAAACATTGGCGGCCATGATGGGCGACTAGGAATCATGGGAATGTCGTCAACGTCACCTGATCAAAAGCCGCCAATGAGAGAAGCTTTTACATCTGTGTCTAGAAAATCTCTCGATTCATCTATCCGAGGTTGGTGAATAAGAACGGTGGCCTGATCCGCAACAGACGATAGATCGAGCGATCCTGGGATTATTCCGCAGCCAATTCGTGATTGTGAATAAGGCTGTTAGAATCGGAAGATGGATGCCTACGGAGGTCAACCGTCTAAATTTTTGAGGCCATATTTCGCATTGTTTTAATAAGTCATTTAACCATCAGTGTAAAAATCTAATAATATAACAAAATTCTAAAAAAAGGCTTCAAAGGTGTTACTTCCTAGTCTCCCCCCCCCCCCCCATGCATACGTTCCTTTTGACCCCCCACTTTTTTGGTGCACCAACCGCTTATGATGCTTGTATACAGCTTATGCTATGCTATTACTGTGTAAGCTTGCTCTCTAGCATGTGATGCTTGCTAGCATAAAATACATAAGGTACAAACCACTATATGCTTTTGAACAAGCTCAAACAAGATGCTTGTATATAGCTTGCTATGCTGCTATTAATGTGTAAGCTAGCTAACTAGCTTGTGATGCTTGCTCTAGTATAAAAAAAAAGCATATCATAGCGCGAATATCTAGCAGACATATAGCAAAACCGAAAAAAATCTGGCATCTTTTTGTTGCTAGTACTGACATGAATTTTGACCTGGGTACTAACAAAAAAAAAGTATATATCCCGTTCGAACCAAATACTGTGTTACAAGGGAGTGGTCTCCGAACTTAGGACACAATCCCCAAATGAAGTTTTCTTTTTTTAATTTGACGTCATGTCTCAAAAAAAGTAAGTAATTAGAACATCCGAAGAGTGCCCATAGCTTAACGCAGCGTCTATAGATTTGCAAAATTTTAAACCACGCTCTCTCGAATTTTGTGAATAAGTTTCTGTAGAGGTTTCTGCCTTCATATTTCTAAAAATAGTCTGATGCATGCATTGAGCTACAGACAATGCTCAATGGATGCATGTGAATGTCCATTGTTTTTAAAATCTTATCCCTTTTCTTTAAAATTTTCAGTTTTATTTCGAATTTCATTATTTCTTATATCGACTTGCTATTATGTTCCAAAAAAATATTTAAACTAATATTCATACTCACCCACTATAATTTATAACAACGGGCACACCAATTTGGCAAAGTTCCCCTAGTAGCACACTATATCATAGCGTCATCCATGCGTCATAGTCCTATATCGCTAATTCTTCCGGATATCGTATATCGCTTCTACTGCGTAACGCGTCATCGCCGCGATACAGCAGAAACGACATTTTACGTTATTGCCTAAATATAGTAATATTTAATTGCTGTAGTAATATTTAATTGCTGTACCGTTATGTTATGAATAAGATTCAATAAATATTCAAAATAATCTTGTTTATATAAAAAAATTCAAATTTTTAAAATTTCACCCAGCTTTTACATCGCGTAAACGATTCACGGCGGCGGCGAGGCGAGATTCGACCATTGGACCGTAGCCTACGAAGATTGAGCGCCCATCCACGTAGGTTACGATTGGACTCCATGTCAGACGTTTCGCGCTGTAAGCGTGCTTGTTTGTAATCATTAGGTAATTTACATCCATCTACAACAACCAAGTCAACGATGCTTCTGGACACACAAATAAAGAAAGGTAAGTTGTGAAATGCCACTTTTTTCCCTTTTG
>JAXGGA010025004.1:0-11195 GCA_038373865.1 Uloborus plumipes | reverse complement strand
TCGATTATTGTGTGCAAAATGGATGGCGTTTTATCGGACATTCTTGCGCAACTGGCAGTTTGAATCTTTCGACACAATCCTTCTGCTTTTAATGTTTTTCTATAGTACTCGAAATAAAAATTGATATTTTTGGGTGTTAATTACCACGATCGTAACAAAGGGCAATCTGTAAGGGACTTGGAAGTTTTGAAATTTATAATTTGCTCCTAAATTTTCAAAATTGAGTCTTTTAATGCGCTGTTTCAAGTCACGCTTGATCACGCTAGAGGAAGGGTGCTCGGGGGAATCTTTCTAAACATTTTTCGTGAGTGAAGTCTTGTTGTTTTCCTCAAAAAATTGAGCTCTGTAGCATTTAGCCGGCTCTCGAAGGAAACTTTGACAAATAAATTAACATTTTCTGAGCGGAAAAAACCCTTTTTCATAAAAGTAGCGAACATTATCTAGGAGGATACCCATCAGGTATAACATCTATCTGCTTTCCCTCTCTGATAAGTTTCTGCTGGAGTGCTCTGAATCTTTGCTGAAATCTTTCGCAAATATTCAATGGACTTCAAATTTTGATCTTTCTTGTTGTTTAGGGTCTGATCTTCTTAGATAAAACCTTCTGTTCATTTACGTATGCGTCAGGTCTTCTCTGATCTTACCAAAATGGGGGGTTAGGTAACATAATAAATGAAAGAATAATAAAAAGCATTTTGAGCCGTATCAAACAACGTGGAATAATAATTTCAAATACATATTTTAGTTGAATATGTCAAAGATACAGCAAATGCAAGTTTTAAATTGAAAACTTCGGAAAGTTATTACCCACAACCTATCATCCCTTTTTTTAAGTGGGACTGTTCACGAGTGCTAGACGCGGTTTTCATGGACAGATAGTACTTAGGCTTACCTTTCATTTTATTCCTTTCCTTCGTACTGTTATTTATTATCAATGACTTCTGTGCATAATGCATGTATTTACTTATGATGGTGCTTTCTCATTGCAGGTATGGCGGCGGAGAGCGCCCCGCCGTTCGACCTGCCTCTCCCGGACCTGGTTCTGGAGTCGACCTCCACCAGCGAGGGCCGCCGGAGTCGGTCGCTCTCTGTCAACCTGCCCCTCGACCAGGGCGACATCAACCTCGACAGAATACAGGCCATCGGGAGGACGCTCAGGAGGCTCAGCGACCAGTTCGAACAGAGGAGGCAGGTGGGTGCAGCGAGCTTTTTTGCTTTAACCCTTTATGCCCCGACGGGACTCTGAAGTCCCGCTTATATTAATTTAGTATTATGAATCCTAAATGGCTGGAAATATGCTGGTACTTAAAGTACCACTCTTTGTACTTTGCTGAGAGGTCGATAGATGGTACCTGTGATCGGAAAGTTTTCTTAGGCCCTCTAAGGCGCAGGGGCCTCATACCCCCGAGATTTTCAAAATTTTTATACTCATATATGTTCTTTAATGTATTTTCAACTAAAAAAACCAAAAAAAAAAAAAAAAATTAAAATTCATTGTTAAATTTGGGACATAAAGAGTTGAACAAAGTTTCTTGTCATTGGAAGGGGTTCTAACTTTAACTGCGAGGTGAGTAGCTGTGACTGGCGTTTAAGTTGTCGTAGTCACCAAGTAATTCCAGTGGCGGATTTGCAGGTTTTGAGGCCCGGAACCCTGCCGTTTTAGGGGCCCGTTGTCCTTCACTTTTAACATAAGTCTAAGAAAGAGGTATTCTGATACCAATCGAGGCTCTTTCTTCCTTGAGGGCCGACTCTGTAATTGCGACATCTACGATATGGATGGTAAATCCATCCACCTCGTCCTCCACGTTTCCTCTCTAAATCAATACCGCTGGGGATGTTGGACCAGGGGTTGGTCCATTTCTGGTCGATATTAAAAATAGCTCAAAGTATGAAAGAAACAACTTAAAAAAATTTTCAGGCTCAGTGAGATAGTTGAACGTTAAATCTCCCCCAGAATCCAATTATGGGATCCAGTTATATTATCAATCCTAGTATCTTAATATGTAGGCATAGAAGTGTTGTAGGTACTGAATCAGCAGAAATTGTTGCAGGAATATTAGCTGTAGCAGCTGATAATTATAAAGAGAAAAAAAAATACTTATTTTTTTCGACAAGAGCAAAAATATTTTTTTCCACATCTCTTATTGCAATAAGCATACGTTTTTTTATAAAAGCTATTCATATGCATTCAACCGAAATTCCATTTCTATGAAATATTTGAATGCGTTGAATCCGATTGAAGTGTCAGAAAAGAGATGGACCTAGAAATCAATCACAGAAATCTAACGTTCTCATTTAGACTCTAAATTCCCCTTTCTTTCCCACACAATCTGGTCTGGTTCATCCTCTTCCCGAATCAATAAGCCGCGTGGCCCCGAATTGTTTCTGTGGTTTTCTGTGATTCACGTAGAACCTTTTCCTTCTCCAAATAGGCCCCAGGGGGTTCTTGCCGCTCCCCGCGATCGCCCATTAAATCCATCTGACAAGACGAATCGCCACCCATTTGAAGCTCTCTGGCTGTGCTATCCATATAACCAGGCGGTGGTACGGACAAGTACTGTAGAATCGTGGCAGCGTTCATTGGATTACTCCAGGTCTTTTTCCGTGGATAATTTCTGGGGATATATTTTTATCGGCTCCCAAATTGCGTTTCTTTGTTGGATATGCACTTTGAGGCGAGATCTCGTTTTCAGGTTTTATTTCGTTTTTGACGGACTAGACATGCAATATGCAATATCTTTTTAAATGGGGCTGTACTGTTCGGGAGATGCAGTCGGATAGGGTTGTTGTGGCAGAGGAAGGGTGGGATTGCTTTCTGGTTTACAAACAAAAAGTGATTTTAGGAATAAATTTTGTGGATCATTTTGAGTGAAGGTTACATTCTTTCGTTCATGCCCGTGTAAATGTAAAATATATCTTATTGAGTTCCATTCGGGAAATAAGAAATGCTTGAGGTCGGATTGCCAAATTGAGTTAGGCCTAATAGTGTAGATTCGGAATTTTCTCTGGAATAGTTCATGTGAATTTTAATTTTGTTTTATTATTTTGCCCATACACATTAATCTTGCAGTGTGATATTTCTAAATCACATGCCCTTTTATCCGAATTTTATAATTTATCCATTTATCTTCGTTCCCAATTCGTTTCCTCTTAACCTTAATTCATTTTTTTACTTATTAATCTGTCTATCATGCTAAAAAATAAGTGATCTTTTTTCTACCTCTCTCACCCTGTTCGCGCTACTTCACTGCAATGTTTGTTCAGCTTACATGCAGAACCGTTCAGATTGTACCATTGAAATTACTGCTTCATCTTCATCGATTTGTCCAATCTATGTGGTCCTTGCCTGTGAGTAAAGTATTCTTTTTCTGAACATTACGTACAGGTTCAGTGATAGATCTGTCGTCCTACTTTGGTGTAGACGGCTGTAATTTCTCTTAACGTATTCGTATCATTTGACCGTGTATCTTGCATATGTCTGGAGAACTACTTTTCTTTACTACTTTAATGCATAACGGTCACCCTCTCTGTATGCAGAGGGAAGTTCTTTTGTTTATCTCAAACATCTACATATCGCATTGTAGGCATCTACCTGCCAGAAAGATTAAATTTCCTTCTTTTCTTATCAAAAGATAACTATTGTTTTCGAAACAACTCTGGATATAAAATTAGGAGAAATTGTCTCAGAAATGAATCGGAAGTTTCAGGGGGGGGGGGGGGGAGACCTGAGGTAGTCTAGACGCAATTAAATAGACTGGATCTCGGAGTAGCTGAGGGCCAATTAGGGGACGGTTTAGGTGGGGCTTTGCACTATTCATTCTACTGTGACGGTTCTGCGGTTTTGGTTGCGGGGGGGGGGGATGAGGGAGGCATAAAAGAAAGATGATCTATCCAAGATCGGAGGATGTAAGTGAAGAAACAAGTTCTGGAAAAAAAAAAAAGAAAATAATCGCATGACTCAATGAGTCATTTTTCCAGCACGGATTTTAATTCGTTTATTTTTATTCGGACGGTGCTCGAGCACGCGATTGTTTGAGATCAGAGTTGCAATTCTTTTTCATCTCGATTTATTTATTGGTTGTCGTGTGACGTCACCGTTCGCAGCGCGATGATAGGCGGCCACGGGGAACAAATGGGCCTTTGTGGCCGTTTGGGAGCAAGGTCGTTATTGTTATAGTTTGTAAGGTTTTCGACTCCTGTGATTTATCCAAACCGCAGATAGCTCGTTTTTTGGTTGAAATGGGCTCGAGAGTTGAGACTAGAGATTTATTTGGAGTAATTAGCGTCGAATCGAACGTCTTCTTTGAACGTTCAGTCTTCTGTTCCTTGAATTCGATTTGTACGTAGAATTTTATTCGGACTAAATCTAGTCAGCTTAATTATTGAGAATTGGTTTCTCTACTCCAAGGTCACCTTTCGAGAAAAATAACGAACCTTTTTTTCTGCTTATAACTATGTCTTGATTTATCGGATTTAACGCAATGCAAATTTTCCCTGGACAAAAAAAAAAAAAAAAAAAAAAGTTCATCCTTCAACATACATGTAAACTCCGAAGAACCCGATGCTTGGAGAACACGTGTTTCCAAATGTACGCATCCCTTCTCCTTCATTATACGGTTTCAAGTAACACTCTTTTCGAAATATGTTTTTTAAAAATAATTAACTTCTGCAACATTATTTTTGTTTCACCAATATGCAATTTGTTTGATTCAATGGAGGATTATGTTTAAAGGAATAATTGTAATGTTTTTTTTTTTTTTTTTGATTGCCACACTTGAAAATAGAATACCGTTTTCTGTTGTCTCGAATAACGAACAACACGGTTTCAAAGAATATGGAACCAATTAATCTTGTTTTTCGGGGATTACCTGTACTTATATTAAATAAAGAGAGAAGCACATATGAAAATGTTTTTATAACTTTAGTTTTACTCTATAGTTGTCGAAGTTGTTAAAAAGCGCCTTGGCAGGGGCAGGTGTTTCCTTGCGTCACTTAAGAGTATGTTTTCGCAGACTCACACATAAAATATTGTATTGGAAAAGAGATATATGAATTTTGAACACAATATAATTCTTTGAGTTGACTTTTTTGGTGAAATGGTGAGCAAATAAAAATAAGCTTCAAGCTGGGGAGGCTAGCTCTTATTTGGGTCTGCAACGTAGTGAGTATGGTCACTGCGTCAGCCACATTTGTCTCTTTGACAATAACGCCACAAAAGTTCTGTTGCTTCTTACACTGAAAACTGATGTTAAAATGTCAAATGTTTGTCAATGTTTGATTCAAAATTCTCTTAGAAGTTTTCGGGAGACAAAGAAACTAGATTTGCTTTTTTAAGTATTTTAAATGTCAGTTAAGTTTTAGTAACTAATAATCAAAATCTTTCCTTGCAATTTATTGTTAAACGTAGAAATTGTGAAATAATTCATTTCAAAAAAAAAAAAAAAGTTCTTTAAAATTTATGTATGTCTTCTAGTCCTTACCATCGCTGAATATGAAGGAAAATTTTTACAATTGCAGAAATAATAAAAAAAAAAAAAAAAACACTTCACATAGCATCTAAAATCTGTTAGCATTAATGTTCGAAAAGTATAAAAATAAGAAAAGTGTGAGGAGCAATAAATGAATGTCTGCAAAAGAAACTGATACTTTTTTCCGCTCCTTTCTTTGAACTAGCGCGTAACAAGTCATTTTCTTTCTCGGCTAAATTGATTGAGCAGAACTCCTCAGAGTAGCTGAAAGAGATAGCTGACAATAAAACCATTAAAAGGAGTGTGATGATCTTTGAGCTTTCCACCTAAAACAAGTCGGAGATACATTTTTTTTTCGCTCTGTGTGTTCTTCCGAGTTGAATTGTGTTCTGCTTTTTATTATCGTTTCAAACTTGTTTGGGGTTTTTTTTCTCCTTCCTTACAGATGAAAAGGTTTCACTTGTCTTAAGATCATTTTTAACATGGTATTTAAAAACTTTTTCCTTTCCTTGGAAATGAAAAGTGTTTGAAGTTATAGTGTATTGTTTTGACAAGATGTTTTATCCGCCTAAAATTTATAATTTATCATTTTTTTTTAATGTTTTCTTCTTCAACTATATAAAAGATGTACAAATGGAACTTTCTTTTTTTAACTTACTGCAGAAAATTTATTGTAGGGTAGCTTTGGGGACTTCAATGTTAAAGCTGAACCTTATGCCGTAAATTCCCAATTGTATGTTTTACTGTAAAGACCTTTTTATTCGCGAGGCCTTAATTTTCGCGATTTTCGCGAGCCCTTCGTAATCGCGAAAATTTAGGCCTCGCGAATTTTTTTTTACTTCGGACTTTTTCAACATTCGGTTCTGTACATGCAAAATTCGCGAAATTTTCGGCCCGCGAAATCACCGATATATTCATTTTCGCGAAAATTACGGCCCGCGAAATTAAAGGCCTTTACAGTACTAAGAAAATACAAAATATTTGGCAAAGCATTTAATTCTTTCGGAGTGCAGAAAGCATAAACCTCGGTAACATCATTAGTTGAAAGTTCTATAAACACGATGCACAGTGTTGATTTGGTGAGATTGTCAAAAGAGCAATGTTAAACATTATCGGCATTTCTTTCCATCGTTGATATCTGTAAAACGGTCTTTCCCGTACCGACTCTATGCAAGCTGGAAAGTTAAAATGTTCCTTCCTTTTCTCTAAGTTCGAGACACTTTCATGCCAGGGCCGTAACCAGACCTTAGTTTCGGGGAGGGTTTTGCCAAACCTATTTCGCGTGAAATCTATAAAGTCAATAAAATTTGATTTCATGTTCTATCTTCTGTTGATTTTTGTTAATAGATGTTAAATGGGTATTAACGTAAATGTTTTTAAAAAATGACTCGTCTTTTCAATGAAGAAAAAAGAAAAATCCTGATAGTTGAGTTTACTTATATTACGCGCATTCGAAGGAGTACTTTTGAAATTTCTATCGTACTGAGGGGGGGGGGGGGACACTTATAAGATGTGTTAAATATAGAGTTTGGTACTTACAAATTTGAAGAATTTTGGTGTTTTTTTTAGTGATATTAAAAATTCGAAGGGAAAGATTTATTGTTAAGCAATTATGTTCACAATAACTACAATAAAAATATAAATACCGCAGAAAAAACAATTTGTGCAATTATTCAATAATGATAATTTAATTTTTTAAATGCAGTTTCAGAGTAAATTAGAAAACTAAAAAAACAAGCAATAGCATTTTTTTCAGTGAGAAACTATGAAAAGCATTTTTGTAATAGTTTAGAAAGATTTCGGAGGAGGTTTGAACCCGAAATACCCACTGCTTAAATACGGCCCTGATGCTGTATCTCTTTTTTCTTTTTTGAAAAATTACCTTTTCCCTAAATGACGCTCATTCTGTTTTATCTAATTATAGACAAGTAGTTCATTAAAACAACATTATTAGACACTTGAAAATGTCTTTAAATCTCTTCATCGATGTTATCATCATTGCACGCTTGTCAATATCAATTGGGAAATGGGTATTTTACGAGAAATCGCTGCATTATATTGCCGGGCGTTGCAATAAAAGTCATTTGTTTGCTTTCGGCAAGCGAAAATCCCGCACAAGGTGGGTTTTATGACTATCTCTTATTTGCCCATATTCCTCGCTGCTCGAGTGCACACCCGTTTTGTGTTTCCTGCAGTTGTCATGGCTGCACGTCAAGAACTTCCGTTCCCGTTTGTTCTTCGCGGTGGAGAAGCCCCTTAAAGATGACTCATAATCCAATTCCGTTAGTCAGTGGGACAGATCCCAAGGTTTGATGCTGCTTCCAAGAGGACGCGTGGGTCACGTTTGTGCAAAATTCGTGAGCTTTAAGACCTAGCTCTAAATATTTTGAATAATCTATTCAACCTAAACAACCTGAAGTAGTTTGAACAATCTATTTTGAGCCAGAATTCGCCGCGATACATTTCTTTATTTGGCATGAGTTGCCATACATCTGAATTTCCTCTTGGGTACTAGAAAAAAGTTCACAGAATGAACCTGCATTCTGTAAAACGGTCTTTCCTGTATCGACTCTGTGCAGGCTGGAAAGTTAAAATGTTCCCCCCTTTCTCTAAGTTTGAGACACTTTCATGCTGTATCTCTTTTTTTTTCTTTCAGGAATTTTAGGAGACTGCGGTTTTAAAATTCCATTATGAACTCGAAAACTAAATGTTGTCTTTACAAGAATAAACGATGAACTAATGAATTTGTAATTGCGATCGCTCTTGTTTTAACCCTATCACATTGGCTTGAACATCGTTAAATCATTGTTTTCAATCCTCTTTTTTGATCCCACGCGTCAATATTTACTTTATTCACTATCTTTTTTCTATTTTTTAAGTCATGTTCAAATTATTTTTTTTACAAGTGCATTAGGACAGATTTTCTTCTGACCAAGCGGGGGAGGGGTAGATTAGTCTGGATTTTCTTTTGTCTGTGCACCGCAGGAGGGGTTTGATATGACGGACATTAAATAATATTGCCATAGTGGAATTGACAAGATGGCAAAAAATCCAAGATTTCTGGGGAAGGGGTGTAACTATCCCTCTATGTATGTAACCGTAAAAATCATTTTAGCCAAAAAAAAAAAAAAACTTTATAGAACAAGCGAACCTCCATTTAGACGTAAACAATGGCGATAATAAGACGTTTCCACTTTAAAAGAAATGGATCGAGTCATACCTCCGGAAGTTGTGGATTATCCATCCTTTCATCCTCCTCCCAAGAACGTAAATCTATTCTTTCAAGTAGTACCTGCCGACCCTTGTTCGCTGTTTGGGCCAGAAGCGCGGCTGATCCGTTTTTGAACCTGTTGACCTAGGAGCGAGAGAAAGTGGCTCGAACTTGCCGCTCCAATGATTCAGAGAGATTGGATGAGTAATCGTTGCTACTTAGTCTCCGCCAAGGTTGCTCCGGTTCTTCGACTGTTGGAAGATTTCGTCGGGATTAAGTTTTGTTTTTTTTGAAATTTCATTGGGTTCTAGATGAACGATACGGTTTCTTTGTTTTGCTGGTGATAAAATGTTTGTGTGCGCGACTCGTTGTAAATGCTATTCATGTTGAGAACGTCTAGCTGAATAACTACTTAATCTTAACCATATTCACCAAATCTAATTTTTGTTTCTTTTTATTCAGTTGAATAAGAAGTTTAAACAAACGTTATAGTAATTGCGTAAAACAGTAATTCATAAATACGCTGTTAGAAAAAATAAGAAGCCAGTTTTTATCGTAAAATTTCTTGTAAATGGAATGAATATTGAATCTTACTTAACACAAGTAAAAATTGTCCTCCCTTTTTCAAACTACTTTGCTCTCTCTTTTATATTCTTCAAATTAAACACCTTTAACGATTGGTGAAATCGGTGAATTTTGAATGTGGATTTTTTATTCTCTGTAATAGAAGAAACTATTATTTTTATTTGCAGATTATTAGGAGAGATTATTATGATGATAGAGAAAAGGGAGCAGGCAAATTTAATGATAAAGAAAAGTCAGACGACTGTGACATGGTTTTTGTAAAATTCTGTCATTGCTCTTTGTTCTTACGAAAAAGTTCTAATAATTTTATCCTTTTTTTAAATTGCACTTCAAAATTTTAGATTTTTTGGAAAATTTCAATAACTTCATGGACGGTTTTTCTTATCCCTTAATTTCCTGAAAGATATTTTTCCCAGCTATTTTTCGTTCAATTTCATTATTATTTTATAATTGAGACCAGTTGCGGATTTACAGGTTTGGTGGACCCATTGCAATGTATTTTTGGTGATCCTTTTTCTATCACAGAAGCATGTAAAACATGCTTGATTTTCATTTTTGGGTTCCTTTCCTGGTTTCTAGCTCGAGGGTCCCCTCGCAATTGCGTAGCCGTATTAATTAAAAACATATCAAATTTTTAGGCTTTTGTTTAAAATGAGTGGTGATTTTTAATAAATGTCATGATAGTTACAGAAGGAATTATAGATCAATACTTTTCTGTAAAGCAAATAGTGCCACTTATCTAATTGTTACTCCGTTATCTCTCTCCAAAACAAAGTGAGATTTCCTTTCAGCTAATAACCTGTCATATAAGAGATCAACAAACCTCCCGTCTCATTTTTTGCGCAACAATCGGGTTTAGTGTTACAGCGGGCGTCTTGTGGCTATTACGGAGCTGCAGACGAGACAGCACGGGGAGAGAGAGTCGCGAGACTGGATGCCAGGTGGCTAATGTAAACACGAGTCTGCAAAAATCGTCTGCTCTCTCCTCCTCCTCTCGGTTGCGATTCTTCTTTTTTCGCTTTCTAGTCGAAGACTGCTTTATGGCTTTTTTTTTGTCGCTAGTAACAGTTCAAACGGAATAAATGCACCATTAGCATTGGGTATTGAATTATGGCGCTGTTCCCTTAGGGTGCGATATTTTAGGATTGTGGTGTTCTGGCGTTGATCTTTCATTTCATGGTTTTTCATACGTTTTTTAATGTCAGGAAAATCAGTATTGAATACGGGGAAAGCAATTCTTTGTTTTTTTATAATTATCATGTTTGAAAAAATATTCAGTAAAAATTAACTGTTAATTACATCACAAAATAACATTGTTTGAGATAGTGAGAAGCAAAATCACTTGTCCCGAAACAAATGAATTTCTTCTATAGGTTGCACTAGTTATCTCCAAATTTTTATTTTTGGCACTTGTATTCCTTTGCTTGAAAATGTATCATTAAAAAAAAAAAAAAAAAAAAAAAAAAAAAAAAAAAAAAAAAAAAAAAACATGGGGGGGGGGAGGGGGGCGAATTTTGTAAGACAATGCGTATTTTAAATGCATTTTTCAGCATTACCATTCCTTCAAACGTTTTGCTTTTTTTAAAGAAAAAATCTTTATGTATTAGTAATAAACTGTATGGTTTAAAATCTTACCACTATGAGAGAGGTATTTGAGACTGGAAATTTTTGAAAATTCTTTTCGAAATAAAAATAAAAATCAAAGGCGATATGGATTCTAGTCTTCCAAATAGAACTAACTAATCCCTCCAGTATTCTAGAACGTATAAGAATTTTCTCTCTCCGATACAAATATTAAAGAAAAAAAACGATATGTATTTGTTTGAAAATTCTATCTACACTGTGGGAACAACTTCAAGAATAGTTTGTTGAAACTAAAGATTAATTTTCATGAAAATTACGCGACCCGCATTGACCCCAAGTTTAGTGCT
>JAXGGA010025003.1:0-11197 GCA_038373865.1 Uloborus plumipes | reverse complement strand
TTTGTCATTGCTAAATTGATAGTGCGACAAATTAACTAATTTATAAATTCCGTTACAAGAGGTTGACTTTAGATGTCCAGCAAGTGACGCATACAAATAAATTAAATTTTAATTAAAAAATTATAAAAATATAGCTGTGTCAGGAGTATATTTGCGCAAATGTAAACATTAAAAAAAGTATTTTCTCCTGTTATGTTAAAATATTAGGATCTATATTAAATGTTGGTGGAATTACCGAGTCTGATTGTCCAGTAGAATAGCATATCAGCATTTTTTTTATCATGTTTTTCCAGAAGTATATTTATATTCAGCATTAATCTCATACAAGCAGGGAAAAAATGCTTTTTCATAACTATAGAGAAAAAAACTGCCGAAAACGCAATACCATATTGATGGCCTTACAAAAGCTGGCATAAATTATTTTTGCGTAATAATCCTTTTTTTTCATAAGCATTTATTAGCGTTATTTTGTCATAGTATTGAATATTAGTTTCTTACAAAAAACATTCTTTAACTTCACTTTTTATTTTCATCTTAAGTTTCCCTTGTAACTACTGTTAGAAGTGCATGATTCACGCTGCATATTTTAATTAAAAAAAACCCTTATCCTTCAATTTTTGGAAGCTGAGTCAGGCTATTTCCTTACGGTGATCAATTTCCAAATTAAATTCCTCAGCTGCTAATGACACTCCACGACGAAAAAAAAAATTTTTTTCTTGAATTTATTTTGCTGCAACTACATCGTGAAGGATGTCTGATCAGATAATGACATAAAATGGGCGTGCAAGGGTGGCTAATCATTAGTAAATCGTTTGAGCACAGAAAAATTTGTTTTTGTTGAAGCAAGGTGATATTTACATACGTTTTTAGAAATTTATTTTTGTGCCTTGTTGGCTATGTTTGAATTATTATTATTATTATTATTTTTGTTTCGAAAAAAAATTGGGTGTTTCAGCCTCATTTGGGTGTCTATTTAAAAAAAATAACGTCAAAGGAATTGTGAATTTGAGTCTGAGGCTTTCCCACGTTCAGAAGACCCCATAACACCTACACCCTTGAATAAAGTACAAAATTACTTCAAACTGCATAGCGTTTCTTTTTAATTTTTGAACTACTAGTTTTTGTAATAAATTTTCTAAGCTAAAATTTTTCATTAACTGCCTAAAACGGGAGGAAAAAATTTCCGCATTTCGTGACATTCTTTATCATTCAGAATAACTATTTCTTCTGCAAAAGTAGAAGTTTGTTCTGAATTTTTCAATGAAATGTAAAGGGAAATATAAGGGCTTTCAATTTGGCGAAAATTTTGGGGAAAACTCAGTGAAAGCACAGAGTAAAAGAAAAAACAAAACCAGAGACCATGAATTTGAAAACGACTTTTCAAGAGTACAAAATTGCTGTTATTCTATGTTTATTTGTCTCTCAGCACCTGTATTTGGGGAATTTTCGCAAGTTGTAAGGAAGGGTTGGGAGTGAAGGAGGGAGGAGTGCTTTTCGGAGCGTTTTATTAAAAATAATTTTGTAATGCCTGTTTCAATCAAGCTTATTTTCCTTGGATGGTAGTGAGGCATTCATTTTGTTATGCGGGGTACGTGATGGACGGCTGTCCCCCGTGGGGATAGAACCTGGGACCACGGCGATGGTATCCCAGTGCTTTGGTCGGTGAGCCAAAAGACCTGATGATTCGGAGAGTAAAGTTGGGTTATGTGCTCTCTCAGTCGCCGCAGTTCTCCCCTCCTAGTGATGGAGCGGGAAGCGTGAGAGAGCGATATGTTCGTATCAGCAGATGGTCCGCCAAGGAGCCAGGCCTTTTTGGCTGAAGTTGTGTACAGAGGATGAGTAAGTGATGCAGGCGAAGCGAATCCTGTGAGTGATGAAGGTGAAGCGAATCCTGTGAGTAATGCAGGCGAAGCGAATCCTGTGAGTAATGCAGGCGAAGCGAATCCTGTGAGTGATGCAGGAGAAAGCGGATCCAGTAAGGGATGCAGGAGAAAGTGGATCCAGTAAGTGATGCAGGAGAAAGCGTATCCTGCGTTGCGTGTGATTCGTGGTTCCATCTGTTGAGTCCGGTCATCAACTTGCGGTGTACGTGATGGACAAGGTATCCCCCTTTAGGGGTGCTGGGTCAAGGGTTTACTCGACCTTTGGTTCTGGTTCAAAAAGAACAGAGCGCTCTTCAGGGTCCTATCCCGGTTAAACCACGAGTTGTGGTAGGTACGGGGGACCCTGGAGTGCGTGAAATGTGTGAAGTGGGGATAGAACCAGGGACCTCGGCGATAGTAGCCCAGTGCTTTGGTCATTGAGCCAAAAGGCCTTATGACTCGGCGGACAAAGTTGGGTTATGTGCTCTCTAAGCACGCCGCAGCTGTAACTTTTGTGAGCATTTTAATTCAATTCTGTTTTCTACCTGAGCGGGTTTTTTATTTTGTTCTAATCGTAATGTGTATTTAAATATGGTTCTTCCTGGCAGATGATTTAATCTTCGGGGACTAAATCGGGTTGAGAGGAAATCTTTGGGGAGCAGTAATCGTTAGCGATTAGGGTCGGAACTAGGGCTGCGACATCGATGACAAAACATCGATGTTAGAAATTAAAGACCTTGATGGTATTGATACATCGACCAAGAAACATCGATGTTTTTAAACATCGATGTTTTCAAACATCGATGTTTCAAAACATCGATCTTTTTTTTAGATACACTATGTACAAACTCGAATGTACAGTATCCCTTCGTTATATCTCTCAATCGGATATATCGCGCATTTCTTTTTTCTGACAAAAATATATCGATTGTAAGGCATCGACGAAAACTTTTCCTATTGAGATAGATATGGCTTATAACTTTATAACATAAATAACTTTATACACATAGCATTATTAGTTTTAATTTTTGTATGCGAGTTTTTGTTTAAAATTCATTTAATGTTACCCCAGCTTTTCATGCTAATCAGAAAATTTCTACCGGAAAAATTGCACTGATGTGTAATACAAAACAAATGATTTTAACCTTTTGAAAGATGAAGTATTCGTCTCGATTTTTAAAGTTTTTTTTCTTTTGAGATTCTTCTTTTATACTTGCTTTTTTTTGTTGAAGGATTTGGGTGAGGCGATTTGGAGGAGGTGATTTTGAAGGATGTGTCCAAAACCGGCTTCCAGAATGTCTTTGAAGACAGGAAAAAAAATCTGTCAGGGTGATTTCACGTAAAAGGGAGCAATTTGAAAAATGCTATCAACATTTGAAGAATTAGTTTACATTATTATGTTCTATTAATTTGTAATCATTCTTTATCGAAAAGTTCTAGTAAAACAGCAGCAATAGAATACAATAAATTGACTACTGCTAATCACAAGATTTAACAAAAATGCGTCAAAAATTTTCCCAGAAAGAAGCATTAAGTCTAACAATTCATAATTTATAGCCTCCAACTTAGAGACTGCTAACTCATCTGGAGTTGACTGTCCACTATTCAACGATAAAAAGATTCCGACTTTATTCTTCAACAAATATTTGTTTTCTGAAACAATGTATACGAAGAAATTTTAAAATCCTTCTTGTTTTTAAACTTCAAAGTTTAAATTTATGTACATCAACTGTCTTCTTAAGCACGTATTCTTACCCTTTTTTCTGAGCATTATGACATTTAATGATCTTGAATATACATATTTCAAACGCTACCTCTCATTTAGGGTATCTTGACGTTATAACAACTAATAAAAGATGTTTAAGAATTCATAAACGGAGTTTATTGCTATAGATGCACTGCAGATTAAATTTCTTCTTGGCGTTCAAGTTTTTATGGCACAAGCGTTAGAGCTTTCGTTATGTGCTGTCGTTTCCTGACGTCGTTAAGAATGATAAAATTGACAAGTATTTTATTCATTCGGACCATTAAAATAAGGAATTTAATTATTACAGTAACAATAGATTGTTGACATTTAAACATGTAGCGAAATAGGAAATACTTCTCTCGTTTTATCTTATTTTTAAGGAGGCATTGGGAACGGTTTCAGGGCTTCAGTGTAATAAATTGACATTTTAAAATGAGAAGCAGAATAAATGTTTTCTTAACAGTGCATAATAGTAGATACATTTTTAGTCAAAATATTTACATTGATGATTAACGAAAATTCATAGTATGATAAACGTATGTTTCACAAAAGAAGTAATTGCATAAAGTTTGAATATAATAAATACCGTAAAATGGGGTTAATCGGAACACTTTTCAGCTTTGATTGTAAAAAAAGCAGTTAAAAGATTTTTTTTTTAATTTGATTTTTTGGGTAAAAACTTCGGTCTTGCTTTACTTTTGATATTCCAAGCAAAGACAAAAGATTTTGAGCAATTATTATTAAAATATATAGCAAATTATGGGTGTTCCGAATCACCCCGCTGATAGGGGTCAATCGGAACACTTGTTAAAATTTTTATTTTTTTCAATTTAATCTGTAATAGGTCTCACAAACATGAGTAATATTGATGGGGGAGAATAAGAACAGATAATTACTGTCAAATAAATGTATAATTTCAGTACCAGTAAACGTTTATAATTTGTGAAAATTCAAAATAATTTTGAACTTATGAAAAATGAAAGGTAATTTTAAGAAAAGCTTTTGAATTGAAATGCAAAGATTTAACATGAATGGAAGTCACTCATGTCGTCCACAAATATGTACTTGTCCTTAGAACTCTGCCTTTTCTTTAGTTTTTTGAAATTTCTGGGTTTCGGGGATTGTCCTGAAAGATTTTTTCGCTTATTCATCAGTCTGTGTGCTGGACGTTTACTACATAAAGTCTATGTGACTTTCTCCCTTTTATTTTAAGTAAAAAAAAGTCTCCTGGAGAAAAAATCTTTTGAAATCTGTAACTTTTGTCATTCTAAGATCTAGTTGCTCACGAGAAGGGATAAACAGTAATAAATCCTTGTCCCTGTCTTGATTAGAAGAATTGGGGTTAGAATCTTGATTTTTCAAACAATTTCCTTCAAATAAGTTTGAATTGGAACAACAGAACTAAGTGTTCCGATTCACCCCGCAATTTTTTTTCCCATGGCATTTTTCAGAATTCTTCACTTTTATGACACAATTTATAAGAAATGTAAATTCTAATGTGGTATTCTGTTGTTCAGATACATGTATAATTGAAACATACCACTCATAGTTTTTAAATATAAGAAGGTTTGTTCTTGCATATGAAGTTTTGCAGTCTATGAAAATGTGATGTTTTCTAGCATTCAACGTGCAGCCCTCTTTAGAAGCCAGTAGCGTTGCTAGATTGGCAAAAGTATTTTTTTCCTACTTCCTATGATCTTACCTTTCTAAAAAAAAAAATTCATGGCGAAAAATACCCAATAGTATATTTATGAAGAATTTCTTTGTACGGTTGGGAAGTTTTGTTCCGATTGACCCCGCTGTTCCTATACACCCCATTTTACGGTACGATTTTTGAAGATATTTCCCATTCGCGTACATACATCTATATATATATGCAACATGGAACAGCAAAATTTGTCGTAAATAGTATATGTATTTATGCATGGGTACTATAAACACATGAATGATTTTTTTGTTTGTCAAATCTTTTATTCCGTCAATATTTGCATCTTTAAGCATCGATTAAATTTTTTAATTTATGATTTCAAAAGTACACTTTATTTGTTCCGAAATTATATTGCATGAACTTTTTCATGTGGTAATTGAGTCGCATCCCAGGTAGCACATATAAGCTTTAAACGTTTTATAAATGTTTTTAAGCGGTTGTTACAACGTTAATAACCATTTTACAACCTTTAAAAAACGAAGTGTGCTACTTGGGATGATTATCTTCTTAGGCAATTTTTAATTTATATTTACTATATTTAACTCTGATTACTAAATTGCTAATAAAATGTGCGATAACTTTTCTAGTTTTAAATTTTTTATTCATCAGTACGAGAGCACGAGTCAGTGTTGTTTGTAAAGTTAGTCTCTATTTCACTAAAAAAAAAAAAAAAAAAAAAAAACTGTGAGAAAAGCAACTCTTTTTTTTGTTGTATTTCATTGTCTTTAATTTAATCTATTTGTACCCTCTGAGAATTTAATTTAAAACCGTCAAAAGTCATTTGGCAGCATCTGGAAGCAAACTAGTCCTTTTTATCATTAGAATAAATGTCATTTTTGTTAACAAAATTTGTTGTTTATACTAAAAAAAATATAATTAGTTAATTTTAAGCGAAGAAAGTATGCTTGAAAAATGATTTCCCTCGACGCGACGTTTTGAAGGTACGAGGGCTGCGACATCGATGTCGATGTTTTGGAAACATCGATGTTTTTGTAAGAACATCGATGTTTGAGGCTCGATGTTTTTCCAACATCGATGTTTTGGGTTCAAGGTTATTCTCGATGTCGATGTTCTATATTCCAGCAAAGAAAGCCAAAGAAAAGTACACGGCAAGCATACTTATTAAAAAGTTTTTTTTATCTTTAATCAGAATTGTCAATATTAGCCTCCTTAGAAAAAAATTATATGATTTTTAGCCTACTTTCCCGTTAAAAATAAAAGAGACGAAAAAAGCATTAAAATTGGCTTAATGCATCTAAAAAATGTCGCCAAGTCGCCAAGTAAAAATATCGCCAAGTAAAAAAAAGTCAAAAAGAAACAAAAAAATGAAATAAATATCGAAAAATTAAAAATTTGAAAGTAGGGTATTGAGATGGGGAATTTGTGTGTCGGTCTGTCGGTCGGTCTGTCGGTCGGTCGGTCGGTCTGTCGGTCTGTCTGTCCCCCCCTAATAACTTTTGAATGAACATTCCGATTTGGACGAACTTTTTTTTGTTGGAAAGATTTCGGCGAGTACAGCTCATTCCCATATTTGATTTTTTGATTTGAACAATTTTTGGTTCAACTTTGAGCCGTTCAAACAACCGGTCCCGCGATACTAACTTTTGAATGAACAGTCCGATTTGAACAAACTTTTTTTTGTTCGAAAGATCTTTTCAAGGATACTTCATTCCCGTATCTACATTTTCGATTTGAACAATTTTTCGTTCAACATTGAACCGTTCAAACAAGCTCTCACCCCTAATAACTTTTGAGTGAACCGTCCGATTTAAACAAACTTTTTTTTGTTCGAAAGATCTCGGCAAGGATACTTCATCCCCGTTTTTAAATTTCCGATTTGAACAATTTTTCGTTCAACATTGAACCGTTCAAACAAGCCCTCACACCTAATAACTTTTGAATGAACAGTCCGATTTAAACAAACTTTTTTTTGTTCAAAAGATCTCGGCAAGGATGCTTCATTACCGTATTTAAATTTTCAATTTGAACATTTTTTTCGTTCAACATTGAACCGTTCAAACAACCTTTCCCCACCTAATAACTTTTAAGTGAACCGTCCGAATTGAATAAACTTTTTTTTGTTCGAAAGATCTCGGAGAGGCTCATTCCTATATTTCACTTTTCAATTTGAACCATTTTTCGTTCAATGATGAACCGTTCAGAAAAAATTTTAACATGAGCGCCTACGGAGAAATTTAAATTGAATGTTGATTCTGAACTTCAAGGCGGATTTCCTTCAAACTAACTTTGTAAGAAAATGGTTTTGATAAATAATGTATTGTAAAGTACTTTTCTGAATAATCTTCTGTGAGGACTCTGATTCCGACTCCGACTCCGCAAACATGGCGGAAATGCAGGCTCAGAAAAAATGACTGACTGGGCAGACGATTTTTTGTTTATTTATTTATTTGTTTTGTTTAATTTATTATTATTATTTTTTTTATCAGACGATTTTTTTTTGTCAACAAAAATTTTTCATTCACGAGAGCATTTTATTCCTTATTTATATTTAACAACTGGCAACGGATTAAAAATGAAATTCAAGACATTTTATTAACGAACGACTTTTTTTTCTTTCTTTGATAAAATGTGTTTTGAAGTTCTTTGTACTTTTATTTTATTTATTTTTTTTTTCTTTTGAAAACGATTGTGGAATTTTTCTACGGAAGAACTATAACAGTTACATTCTTTAAAAGGTGCGACAAAACTTTATTGACTCGTTTATTTACTTTTTACGTGTCTATTTTATCTGATGAGAGGGGTATATTTTGCTTTCAGAAATCAGCTTTAAGTGCTATAAAGATATGTTTGACATAATTTTTAGTTTCAGATAATCAAGAGAATATTGATCAGATGCTAATGCCGATGTCGATGTACGGGAAAGTAGGCTCGTTTAGTTCTTGACAGAACTTCTTGTTTTATTTAGATTTTATTTATATGATAAAAAATTTATGAACCAATGTTTTGCTCTCGATGTTTCTAAAATATCTCTAATTTGTTTTCGCCGTTTTTTTTGACGCCTTTTAATGATCGTTGTTTCGTGTTTAATGATTCTTTTTCTTGTTTCGATGTTCTTTTTACATTTCAGCAAAAAACAATAAACATATACGATAATAAAAGATTCATCTTTCTTTAACCACTAGTTGCAATATCTACCAGTTAAAAGACTTCTTTTTTAGTAACTAGCGATGATTTAAGGTCAAAGATTTATAAGCATCGTTGGTTTTTTTTTTCGATGATGATTTATATTTCAGCAAAAAAAAAAAAAAAAAAAAAAAAAAAAAAAAAACAAGTTTTAAAAAAATATGCGACAAAAAAAGTTACAGTTAATTAACAGTTGCAGTATATATCTCACTGAAAAAAGTTTTCTTAATTGACATCGATATCTTACGGTTGATGTTTTTCCAGGAGACAAAAGATATATCTAAGAGAGTGATATGAGGATGCGTTTGTAATGGGGAGTAACTGAATTACTGTATATTCAAATATGTAAGCATTAAAAAAAAGATCGATGTTTGAAAACATCGATGTTTTTTGGTCGATGTATCAATACCATCGATGCCCTTATTTTCTAACATCGATGTCTTGAAACATCGATTTTTTGCCTTCGATGTCGCACCCCTAGAAGGTACGCTTTTAATTCTGTAAATGTAGTTTCACTGTAGCGATTTGAAGATTGCAGGAAACGCATTACGATATTCAACAGTTCGCTGAACGTATGAGAAGTTGAAAAGCAAGAGTTAACGTTTTAATAGCAAAAGGGTACAAATTTTGCTGTTTTGATAAACATGGTAACTAATGAAAAATGATGAAAAATTCATGTCTCTTTTCCACTAACGTCAGAGGAAAACAATGCCTTTGAGGTAGTCTTACCTTTTTCAAAAATAGAATTAGTTCAGAAAAAGGACACTTACTTTTGCGTTTTTTTCGAAGAGCTATTTATGTTTGACTATAAGTAGTGTATAAATGTATATCGTGTAAGGGTTTTCTTCTTCCAAGCCCCCTCCCCCCCCGTTTTTCTTGGCTTGTATGGGTAGACATCGTATACGTTGAGCATAAAAAATATAGCATTTATTTAATTATGAAATTAAGCATATAGTTTTAAATTAAGCATCATATCACAACATAATATTGAAACAATTAGGATGAGTACGTTTATTTTTCAAAATTTATTGAACTCTCTAAGACTTTTGGAATTTAAGAGTTTCATTTTGCTTGATAAAATTAGTAGAAAATTGCTACTAATTACATCAAGCAAAACGTATTTTTTAGACTCAGTTTAAGCCGAAGCTACACCAAAATGCTTTCGTCTACAAGATATCCGAAAATTTTTGCTTTTTTTTGAGGCATTGGTATATTTTTTTAAACAACTGAGAGTAGTGACTTACCGTATACTACTTAGCACATTAATTTTAAAAATCCCACTTAAAATTCTGGTCAGGGTGGAAAATCCCACCTTGCTATTTTCCAGTGTGAACTCTATATTAGCAATTTCGTAACGAAATTCATGGCGCTAAAATGAGATCATTATTAAAAAAAAAACTTTAGTTCCTGTTTTATATTAAATTCAAACTCTTAATTTTTGCTACGTGACGGATTCTCAAGCTATTTTTGTATTCATATTTAAGTGATGACTTCCTCTAAAGCTAGACGCTGGATCCTTTGTATGCAAGAGTAAAACAATAGTAATTACAACAAAATGTATTTTTCCAACTGGCCCTTTTTTGGTCCCGAGAGGGCCGGCCTTTCTGGCATTTACCCAAATATCCATGCGGTTTGTTCGTCCCTTTTCTGTTATTATTATTCAGTTCAAAGTTTCATGTTATGCATATGATTTGCACACAATTATGAAGATTAATTTGTGATTGTTGATTATTATAATTCTGAAGAAATTAGTAAAATATTTGATATCACATTTGCGCATAAAATAGGCTATTTATTTCAAATCACGCGTAGTGGAAACTAGGGAGGTTTGACCCACTTTTTACAAATGTATTTATCTTCTTTTTTCTGACCGTTAGAAAATTTCCAATTTGAAATTATTTGTTTCCTTATGATGCCTGTCAACTTTTTGCACTATTATTTTTATTTGCACTATTAAATGTTTTTATTTGTGAAGTAAAAACATTTCTTTTCAAAACAAATGAAATCTTGTATGTAGTTTACAAACTGTCATACTATCAAATGAAACTGAATGGGATGGTTTGACCTGGTTCAAACTTCCCTTAATAGTCATTTTAGCAAAAAAAAAAAAAAAACAAACAAACCCTTCCCCCTTTTTTCTCTCTCTCTCTCTCACACACACACACACACACACACACACACACGCACACGCACAAGCACACGCACAAGCACACACGCACGCACGCACGCACGCACGCACGCACACACACACACACACACACACACACACACACACACACACACACACACACACACACACACACACAGGTGTGCGGAAGGTGGAAAGCGAGGACTCTACTTTTACACCGTCACACCGAGGACGTACTGAACGCGTTGTGTTAGAAGAATGATTTTTTGATTTTTGTGCTTAAAACCATTTCATTAGTGCGTATTAACCTCGATTTTTTAATTTTTCAAAAAATTTCAAACATGTTTTTTTTCAATGTAAACGAGGACTTCATACACAAATGTTCGTTTGCACCGGATAGCGAGGACTTAGCTCTTCTTTCGTTATTTTCTCATAATTTCTTGTGAAACTCAGCTAATAAACTCCAACAAATAGTAGAACTCCGATTATCCGAACTCTGACTATCCGAATCGCCTTCAGAATTTGAGAAAAAATTAAAAAATAAGATCGAAAAGTACTGTGATTCGTAAAATAATGAATTCACCTGAGCGCTCTATTACTAGTGTCCA
>JAXGGA010025002.1:0-11199 GCA_038373865.1 Uloborus plumipes | reverse complement strand
TTTCTTTTATTATTAACGGGAAAATAGGCTAAAAAGAGTTTTTACTATGCCTAAATCAAGGCACAGTAGACTGACTACATGCTACAGTATGTCTGTATACAAAGATCTGGCATTATTCACTTATTCAGCTTCTGGCAACTCCTTGTCAGTTGTTGGCCGTGGGAAGATAGTGTCATAGAAGGCTTCATATTCACCGTTCCCAGTGTATCCTTGTTGAAGAGAAACTGCTTGTACTTGGACCCTTTGAAGGGCTACTTCTTTTCTTCGGGTACTCTCCTGCCTGAAGTTCCATCCGAATTTGGCATTTTATATGATTTGGGCCACCACATTTTGAAACTGAGAACCTCGTCTGATATTGGGTGATATACAGCGAATGGGCCAGATCAACTTTTAGCATGTGCTCTGCATACTCATCAGGAGTATAAATCCTGACCCTCTTTCTTGAGAGACGCTTTTTGCGTCCAAAATCGCTGTAACATGGGGAAAAGGAGTGGCCACGTGCAGGGTAGTTGTGAGTTGTTTCAAACCGATCTGAGGTGCAGAAGTTTAGTAAGAAACACACAACTCTGATGAATGCCGCCAATCGTGTGACGAGTGAAATTCACCGCGGAAAGAACCTGATCGACAGCGCTTGGGTTCTTTCTGAAATAAACGGATTATTTTCAAGACTCCCGATAGCATTGCTGATAGGAAATTTAGGTTATTTCTGCGCAAAAAGATGTATCTACCTTTAAATTGCACAAAACTCAATTTTTGATATTTTGTCACTAAGGTGGTTTCTAAAGTAAACAATTCAATTAATGATTACTCAATCAGTATCACAAATAAAAATCCTTCTACCCAGCGATGGAAGAATTGAATTAAAATATTTTACTGCATTTAGGCAGGAATTCAAGTGAAACACGGACGATCGCAACTCACCAATGCAATCGCAAATTCCCAAATTTGGATATGTTACAATCCCTACGAGATGCGATTCTAATGTAATTCGACTTCCAGTAGCGATTGCAATTTGCGATCGCCTCGAAGCAATTACAATTGGGTTTCACTTGAATTCGGCCCTTAGAAGGGAATGAAAGTTCTGCACTCTCATAAAAAAAATATGTGTTAGTTACTCACCGAAAAAAATCTTTACTTTAAATGCGCACACATAATTTCATTTAAGTTAGACTCCATATGTACACAGTGTAGTAATAAAAAATTCTTAACGATTAATCATAATTGTTTCCCAATTTTCCTCTTACAGCATCAAAAGCAGAAAAAAATCTTCCTTCCCCGAAGAAATTTTTTGTAGTTAAAATACACACTTGAGCTGAATATCAATTAGCTGCAAAGCACTTTCATTCAGCCTCCATCTTTGTGGCATTCATATCACGACAACAGAATGCATGAATGTTCGTTGAAAAGAAGAATAGAAACTCCCAATGAGGGGACCGCCCAAAAATTCTCTTAACCAAACCAATCTTAGTTTGAAAAAAAAAAAAAAAAAAAACTCACTAGTCGTGAGAACAAAAATCTCTTAAAACTCAAAGTTAGATTGGAGAAAGTTATTCACAAACAAAATCAACAGTTTTGGTGCATACTTTCGTCAAGATAAAAACATTAAAACCACAGTCCCTGAAAAATCCATCTAGATCGAGGACAATAGTCCCGAAAACTCTTTCTTTAGAAAAAGACAAAAAACTTCATTCAAAGTTCCCATTGGAATACGGCAATTGGTCTCGGTAAACCCTGATAGAGTGAGGCTAATAGTTCTCTAACAGCGTCAGCAATAGCTTTTAAAACACATATCTGAATAGTGAAAACGGTTCCAAAAACCACATTAAGAACTAAGAAAATTTTTGAAATTACAGCAAAAGTATATCTTAAGGAAAGTCGGGGGGGGGGGATACAGCTTTAAAAAATTCCCTTTTGACTAAGCATAATAATTTCTGACGTCCCCTATTAGAAAAATGACTCTCGTTCCTTAAAATTCACATAAGTTTAGACTTAGATTATGTTTTATAACGTTAGAACACTAAATTCCAGCTCGTGTTTTCGATTAATACAACACAGGGTTGGCAAGGTTTTGGACACAAGGGTAAAAACCACGGTTTAAACCGTCCTGTCCAAAACCCATGTGTCCAAAACTACATTTTTAGTACGATTTTATATATTGAACAAATATCAAAAGCACAAAATTATACTTGAAGTTAAGACTTAATTTATTTAATGTAAACATTTAAATATGTACATAAAAACATGTATAAGATTTTCAGCTGATACTAATCTAGCTACTTAGAAGTTTTCATTAAAAAATGAATTAGTTCTCATAAGTTTATATTATTTTATTTTTAATACTAGCTAAACTTCTTTAAAATATAGATGCAAATGAGGGTGTTCAAAAGGTACAATAATCGACTTAAAATGCAAAAAATCAGTTTTGCAACTAATTAAAAAGATACACAACATTTGAGAATGTTACAGCGACATTTACTGAATATTTAATTATTTCATAAAATATTAGGAATAAATTTAAAAGTAGTACAATTCAAAAAAATGATGCATATACATATGTACACATTAGTAATCTGGTTCAATTGGTCCTCTTAACATCCGATAGCACGCGACCAGTTTAGCTGCCGTATTTACCCCTAAACGATTTCGGAGTTTTGAGTGAGTTATGCCAAAGTTTGAAATCGTTCTCTCGATTGAGGCTGAACCTGCAGGACATGACAATAAAGGTATAATATATTTAAAACACTCATTGGAATATCCTTCTGGTTCCAGTAATTTGGGGATCGCAGTCCACCATGTAACAGGATTAGCAGTTTCTGAAAAATAAGTGGAAGGAAATGGAGCAGCTTCAGCTTCGTAGGCAATTAGAAGTGATGTGCTTGCAGGAAATTTCTGAATCAAAAAAGAATGAGCATTTTCTTTTTCTAGCGATTGACAAGACGTCTCCTTTATACTTGGGGTTTAATAAATATGCAAGAAAATGAAAGGGTTGCATTGATTGATTTACACGTTTCGAAATTTCTGTAATGTGAGGCTTCAGACAATCTTCTTTAAGTAACTTTAACCATACACGACAAGCATCACCAATTGGCCCATTATCGCTTTGTAAACTATACAAAGAATCCGCAATTGGTTTTAATTCAGGGGTGATTGTGTTCCGGTATTTTACCGGATTTCCGGTATTTTTATCCAGAGTTCCGGTAATTTCATCTTCGAAAATACCGGAACGCAGATATTTTCAGAAAAACCCCTTTTGTGAAATTTTGGGTGATGTTTACTGGAACGCTGAATGTCCAAATTGAAGAAGTTTGTTTGGTATAAAGCGTAAGCTACCACCACTATGTTATGCAAACTCTATGGTAATTATCGAAGAACAGCTGGGGTGGGGGAGAGAAAAAGGCTAGATAAGAAGAAGGGTAACTTGATAGATTATTTTTTCTCTTTCCCGAGGTGAGGTTGCCACAAACGATTTTCCTCCGCTGCTGAGGACAGCTGCTCTAACTTTTGGCGCATGTATCTACGGTTAAAAAATTAATGTGGGAGTACCAATGTTGTTTTACTCGTAGTATTAACATCTTGACATCGTTCAAAAACAATGACTAGGAACTAGAAGCATTAATTTGAAAACTGTTTTAATATCACAGATATATAAAACGTTCCTACATTTTAGCGATAAACTGAAACTTATAGTAACCCAGTTATTCTGTGGTTGGTTTCCACTGCAACCCAACTTCCCATCCTATTAGGGATTTATTTATTTTTTTTTTTTTAATTTGTATTTCCTTTGGGGAATCGGTTATGTTGGTTGTTGTTGATGTTTTTTCTTTCTTAATTTATTCACCTTCCTTATCGGATCTGGGAAAATAAAATAGCATCCATGAAATAGCAGAAATGCTGTCACCCTTTTTAAAATAGAACTGTTCAAGTGCTTTGTACTGTTTATCTGCGTTTTGCGCGCCTGGCAGTCACGATCGCTTCCATTTGAAAAAGGGGTGATAAGATAAGGAGACGCACTTGCCGGTGCTTTCGCTACTTACTTCCTGTTGAATGTTACTTCGCATTTCCCCCCTATTTTGAGGAAATCCAGAGACCTCAGGCATGCGCAGTTGCGAAGAAGGTTTTACGATAAAAGATTAGACAGTTGTTGTGAATTTTTGATGGCAGACTCTAATTTGCTTTATTTTAGGCAAAAAATAAACACACCATCTGCGTAAAAAAAAAAAAAAAAAAAAAAACTTTTGCTGTTTTTGGACCTCAAAAATGCTGAAAAACGTCAAAAATGCCTGGTTTTGAGGGCCTTCACTGACCTTACGGCAACAACTTACCTCAAACTTAACATTCATTTTGTAAAGTTTGAACCTTCTATATTCCATATACTAAAAGAAAATTGGAGTTCAACAGTTCCTGGTAAGAGTTTTGGCTCACAGCAACTTCCATGTCTTGAAAATCCCCTTAATTTTTGATGCCGCACCTTCAACTTTGGGGATCCATAAAAACTAAACAACTCAACTTTAGAACAAAACATTCTGGATTTGGTCTTTCAATAAGATAATGAACATTTGGTAATTTTTTGGAAAAAATCTGAGACTTCATGAATCACAGGCGTGACACTCTCTCAGATTCTTGCTCTTAATATCATGTTTATGTCCATGCACAGTAAAGAGATTACAATTGCAAGGATTTTTTTTCTATATTTAATATTTTCATCTTACTGTAGTGCAATATAGAATTACTGCAATATTTTAACGCTTTAATTACAGGTTTGGTAACACCCAAATTGTGTTGCCCTTGGCCTGTGCCTTAATCTGGCCCTTGAAATAATAAAGAAAGTTAAAAAAATGTATATTTTCCCTTATCCCCGGCTAGCCCCGAAGAGTTTATTTTCTCAAATGGATTTCTTGTTATTACTTTTTTCTTATTTTTTGAAATTTTTATTTTAAAGTTATAACATTAAAATTTGAGTTTTGAAGTTTTCATCCCTTTGCATGATTGCGTAGAAAAGTAAAATTCCGCATAGATCAGGATCCCTATTCATTTCCAGTGATCACTTGATGCACTTGGCTATGTTGAAAGAGACGAACGAGACCCTGCCCCACCAGAAGTTCAGATTTATGGCACCTAACCGAAGAACAACTACTCAATAGCCCCGTTCACATGGCGCGTTTCTACCCCGGAAAGAACCCGCTTTGAACCGCATTCCGGGTTTTTGTGGAGTTAAAGCGGAACTTTTTCCCTCCTGCTTGTTGTATAATTTATATATAAATTTTCCCTCCTGTTTGGTCTTGCCATTTTAAGAAAGGTAATACTTTATTTTACATTTAATAACAGTAAATCCTGATAGATGGCGCCATGTGCAATGCGTATTAAAACTTGTTTTCAGTCATTGCACATGACGTCATTCTTCTCATCTTATAAGAATGTTTACTATCATGGATAGCAGTGGTTAGTTCTTCTGCTGCTTTTATCTGTTGTGTTACTTCATTATTCTCCATGTCTGAGTGGTTACCTTGGTTATAAATGAAGTCTTTTACTGGCTAATAAAAGGAAAGTTTTTAATTAAGCTGTCTTTATTTATGCCCATGGTTTCTCCTGCTTGTATTAAAGTATCAGTAAGACAACAAGGGTTATGGGCCCCCTGAATTCATCATTTTTGCAAAGTATTAAGAAGTGAGTTTCTTTTTCTTTTTGCTACTGAAATTGTTTCAAGTTCAACTTCTACTGTAGTCTAGTCCCGCTCGGACATGGAGAACGGCAGATAAACAAAATGGCCGCCGTATTCGATTAAGAAGGAACCCCATGCTGGAAGATGGGGGGGCCATATTGGACATTTTTTATCGATGTTTCAATTGCTTCAGGACAAAAATAGAAGCTTTTTAACTTTGCAATGTTTTTGATTTCAACGATTGAGTCAACGATTTTTGAACTTTTTTTGAATTATTTCCGCTAGAGAGAAGAATTTGAAAAAAAGATGGAAATTTTGGAACGTTTACCTACTTTAATTTTTTCGAAGAAAATTTGATTTAGACTTTTTCTGACTTCATTCAAATAAAAAAGGATCTTTTTTGGACAGTGTTTGGAATTTTTTTTTTCTCGAAATTATGGCAGTCCCACATCTCTCTATTGAAAAATTAAACTCTAAAAATTACTCAAGCTGGTCCAGAAGTTGTAAATTTATGTTGATTGAAAGAGGAGTTTTTGAAACAACAATTGAGGACCCACCGGAAGTGGACACTGCGAAAAACATAACAGAGAAGGATGTGAAAGACTTTACTGCGAAATCCTAAACAGCACTAGCTCTTATTTACTTGAGCATTTCTTCTGAATATGGAGCAATAATTGACACTTGCAAAACAGCGAAAGAAGCCTGGACGCTGCTCAAAGAACATTACCAGCCTGACAATCGATCGAGCCACATGCAACTTTTTTCTGAGCTGCTGGCGTGTCGACTGCAACCCGGACAGAAGATAGACCTTTTTTCTTCAAGGCTTTGCCACATCGCAGAACAGATGAAGGCCATAAAGCATCCAATTCCAGAAATATATATGACGTTTCAACTACTTAGATACCTTCCGGACGAGATGGACGCGATTGTTCAAGCAATCCTAAGGTGGAGCGACGAGGAATTTACGTACAGAAAGGTGCTGCTGGAACTAATTGCAGAGGAATCTCGCCTAGCTCTTAGGGAGCAAGATAGAGCTGCTAATATCGTTCCCGAGGTCCAATATACAAAGAAGAGGATCAAGTGCCACAACTGTTCAAAATGGGGACATACTCAACGAAAGTGCACCGCTCCAAGAAAAAACAGAAAGGATGATTCATCGTCTACAGACACAGATCGCTCATCTAAGAGGGACCGGAAGCCTAACCGCAACAGACGGAAAGGAAATACCAAAGGAAAGAAGTCTAAAGATTCTGCAGGTGAACAATCCGACTCCAACTGTTCTTCACAAAGATCAGGTACTTTTTCACTCAGGCGAGCTACACTAGCAGCAAGCAAGGGAAAAATGTTTTTGTGTTTGATTCTGCAGCTTCTCATCATTTTGTAAGAGATAAATCTATGTTTACTGAATTCCAACCTGTAAAGGAAGAAATGTCTGTGGCTGTAAAGGGTATTACTTACCCAATTGAGGGTAAAGGAACAGTAAAATTAAAAATTAGTCATCAAATTTTTAAGTTCACAAATGTTATGTATTGTCCTAAACTCCGTAAAAATTTAATATCCGGTCCTCAACTTGATGTTAAAGGGGCTGAGTTCTCAGGTGGAGGAGGTTTAGTGAAAGTGTTCAGAAAGGGTCAATATCTTTTTTCAGCAAAATTGGATAATGGGGTTTATTACGTCAGTGCAAAAATCCCTAACAAAGTTCCTAAAAAGGTTCATTTTGAAGCTTCAAATGCCGAAAACGTTGAGATGCTTAAATGGCATAGGCGTTTTTCTCATGTTTGTCCTGAATTAATTTTAAACACAAGTAAAAATGAATGTGTTAGAGGCCTGCCTAAACTTCGTGGTAAAAATTTTTTTTGTGAAACTTGTAAAATTTGTAAACAAAGAAGAGTGTCGTTTAAATCTTTAGGTCATATTTCTACTAAAGAACCTCTAGAACTCTTGGTTATGGATGTTTGGGGACCTACTAAGCCTGAAGGCAAGAATGGGGAAAGATATTTTTTGAGTATCATCGACGATTTTCCCCGTAAAGTAGCAGTGTATCCCATTCAGAGAAAAAGTGATGTATATAGAATTTTTAGACAACACATAGCAAGAGCAGAGAGGTTTCTAAATAAGAAAGTAAAAAGAATTAAAAGTGATAATGGTAAGGAGTTTGATAAAGACGAGTTTAAAAGATTTTGTAGAGAAATGGGAGTTAACCCGAATTCACAAACACATATACTCCGGAACAAAATTCAATCGCAGAACGTTTTAACCAGACTATACGAAATGGTATTTGTACAATTCTTAAAGATAGTGGTTTAGATAAGACTTTTTGGCCTGAGGCAGCATTGTATTTTTCTTATACCTGGAACAGGTTATGCCACAAAAACCAAAAGAAAACACCTTTTGAATTGTATAGTGGAAATTCCCCATCTGCAAAACATATGAGAGCATTCGGAGAGTCTGTGTTTTTGTCAATTCCAAGACAACGCCGAAGTAAACTTGATGCAAAAGCAAAGAAGGGTGTGTTTGTGGGGTACGCATTTAGAACCAGAGGTTATCGTATATGGCTTCCTAGTGAAGACAAAATTGTAGAGTCTGTCATATTATGTATCGAGACTCTGGATGAAGTATATAAATAATAATAGTGGACTTTATAACATATTAAGTAATTTATTAAAGTACATTGAATTTAGGAAAAAGCTTTACGCAACAACATTTCTCAAATCTCAAGTCGTTCTGTTAATTTTATAATAAGAAAGTCACGTTCTCGTTTTAACATAAAAGTAATACTTAATACAATTAAATATTCAAGGCTAAACTATATTACACGCCCTTTCTTTTCAATGAAACCTAACAAAATAAAACGAAATAACAAAAACTAAATATTAAAATTTGGCGATAAGTTCTAAAGCAAAAATTAAAATTCACACATAGTCTTTAAAACGAATTGGCGGTCTAGTCGCTCTTTTGGGTCTCGCCTTTTTGTGAGTCTCTGGAACACTGCGTGTGGATGGGGTGGAATCGTCTAACTTTCTTAGCCTTAAGTGTATTCTGTTACGACGAAATACTGATCCTTCTTCTGACTTCACTAAGTACGATCTTGGGCTGTGTTTCTCTATAATTGTTCCTGGTATCCATTTACGATGATCAGTCTGTATATACACTGGATCTTTGACATTTAATGGCTTTAAATTAGTTGTAGACAAATCATAATAATATTTTTGCTGATTTTGATTTTCTTTGAGTTGCTGAATATTATTTTTAGTGGGGAATATAGGTTTTAATAAAGTTGTCTTCTGAGGTATCACTGACCTCAAACGTCTTCCCATCAACATTTCGGCTGGAGATGGCAGTTTAAACTTAGGCGTGTTATTATATTCTAAGATCGCCAAATTAGGATCACCTCCGGAAGCTTTAACTTTGAAAAGTATGTTCTTCATTGTTCCTATTGATCTTTCAATAATTCCATTACATCTTGGATATCTGGGAGACGATGTTATAGGTTCAATATCATACGATTTCATAAATGATAAATACGCCTGACTGTGAAAAGGTGGGTCACTGTATGAATGTATTTTCTGCGGAACACCGTGCGTACGGAATATTTGTTTGAGAGCACTTATTACTGCTGTTGCTGTTTTCGTATTTAGTTTTCTCAGCTCTATAAATTTTGAATGGTAATCTATTACTTGCAAGAAGGTATCTCCATCCAAATACATAAATTCTACGCCTACTTCTTCCCAAGGCAGTTTTGGAATATCATTAGGAATTACTGGTTCTCTCGGATTTGCAGTTTGGCGCTCTTGACGTCTTCCTATGTAACCTTTAATATCTTCACTCATTTTAACCGCAGAGTTTCTATTTACAAATCCCAATTTTTCACAAGCTTCAATTCCTAATAACGCACTCACCTCTTGATCAACAATAAAAAATTCTAGCAATTCTGATTTATCTTTAACTTTACACAGCAGTTTAGAGGTTCCAATAACTTTCATTTTGTGTCCCGTGTATGATGTTAACTTCTTCTCAGTTTTTTCTAAATTTTCATTCTTCCTCACATCTTTAAAGATCTTGAAAGGCAACACATTTACCTCGGCTCCAGTATCAATTTTAAGATACACTTCTGTGTTATTTAATAAAACGTTTTCTCTCCATTCTGACTTTAAAGTATTAATCTGACATTTTACTGAGTCTAATTTTATTGAATAATTTTCATCTTCATTTGGCGTCGAAAGCTGATCATTTTTGTGCGTTTCATTTATTTTTCTAGTGTTATTTTTCTTCAGTTTGCACGCGACGGAAAAATGGTTCAAACGAGAACAATTGTAACATTTTTTTCCGAATGCTGGGCACTTTCCATAGTCGTGAACAGTACTGCACTTTGAACAAACTTTGTTTTTCCTGTGACGGTTGTCAACATGTCTTGCTTTATACTTATTTCTTTCTTCCCTATGTTCATTTTTACTATTAACGGCATCTATGTCTACCGAATTATAATCCAAATGTCCACTCATAATCTGAATTTGTTTACTACTGGCTTCTTTTGCCCTACAATATTCTATAGCTTTTTCCAAAGTTAGCTCGGTTTCCATGAGCAATTTTTCTTTCATCGCAGAATCTCGTACACCGATTACTAATAAATCTCGAATTAGGCTGTTCTCTTGATTCTCAAAGCAACAGTCTTTCGATAAATTTTTCAGGTTCGTAACAAATGAGTCAACAGATTCACCTTCCTTTTGCTTGGTATTGAAGAATTTATACCGAGCAATCACAGTATTTGTCCTTGGCTGAAAATAATTGTCAAAAGCATTTAAAACTTCTTTGAAATTATTTCCAATTGCTTCACTAAGTTTGAAGCTGTTATATATATCTATACATTCTTCGCCCATTATTCCTAATAATAAAGCTACTTTCATTTTATCGGGCTTCCTCATTTTATCGGATGCCTCCAAATAAATCATAAAACGTTGCTTAAATTTGCTCCAGTTTTCGGACAAATTACCGGACAATTTCATACTTGAAGGTGCTTTTAACTCCATTTCAAGATATACTATTCTTTAATCATGTAGTAACACTCAGTTTCACAATAGTCAGAATATATCTCTTAACTGACCTTTAATTATATTTCAAAATAACTGACCTTTATAATTCACTGGGTTTAGATTCGTATCCCACCGCTGCCACCATATCATATTATGTATCGAGACTCTGGATGAAGTATATAAATAATAATAGTGGACTTTATAACATATTAAGTAATTTATTAAAGTACATTGAATTTAGGAAAAAGCTTTACGCAACAACATTTCTCAAATCTCAAGTCGTTCTGTTAATTTTATAATAAGAAAGTCACGTTCTCGTTTTAACATAAAAGTAATACTTAATACAATTAAATATTCAAGGCTAAACCATATTACAGAGTCCATAAATGTATCTTTTAGAGAATCTTTTCCTGGCGGGCAGAGTAATAGTAGAGCAGTGCTGGATCCCAAAGATAACGGTGAATCAGATTGTTATGATTCTAGTGACAGTTCAGAGGTAGATTGTACAGA
>JAXGGA010025001.1:0-11200 GCA_038373865.1 Uloborus plumipes | reverse complement strand
ATACACA
The DNA here is from genome assembly GCA_038373865.1 of Uloborus plumipes. Taxonomy (NCBI): domain Eukaryota; kingdom Metazoa; phylum Arthropoda; class Arachnida; order Araneae; family Uloboridae; genus Uloborus; species Uloborus plumipes. The sequence goes on along the minus strand of JAXGGA010025001.1, from coordinate 11,193 downwards.
ACTTTTTTTTCTTTTATATACTCATTGATAAAAATAATATGAGCATTAAAATATAAATCATAAACTAAGATTAAATTATATGTGAAAATAGTTTGAAAAAAAAAGTCAAATTACACAATTACAAGGCTAGTTTTCGATTATTGAGTGCGTGTGTGTACAGGCGGATCCAGAAATTTTGTAAGAGGGTCAAGTTTTAGCGGGCTAGTGTTTACTTTATCATTTAAGTAAAAGGAAAGTGAAGCATGTGAAATTTAAACCTTCCTTAAAGCATCACTCAAAATTGCACAGCAAGTAATATTTTTATAATATTCTGTTAAATGAACCGTTTATTTATTTCGGTAAAAAATTACCATGAAAAATATAAATTTGCAATTTATAATCTACTAGTAATCAATATTATATAATACAGTCGATGCTCGTTATAACGATCACACATTATAATGACCTTCCCATTATAACGACAATTAAGAAATACCCCAACTTTATCTCTATATACTCTATGTTAATTTGCTGTGGTTATAACGACCTTTCTGTATCGTTTAATCTAATATAGCGACCAAATTCAGTGGATAATATTTTTACAGTGGGAGAGAAGAAATTAATGTATCCTGTACATCAGTGATTCTCAACGGGGGCGATACCACCCCCCGGTGGGCGGTGGGACGATGTTGAGGGGCGGTAAACCTCTTTTGGGCGGCAGGGGGGCGGTGGACATATTTTGGGCGGTAAGGGGGCGGTGGGTAAATTTTAAAATTCGTTTCAGTGAACATGTTTTGGGCAGAGACGGAACGAAATTCTTTTCACCAAGATCGGTAAGGATAGCTTTAAAAAGGGGGTTATCTCCCGAACAAACCCTTCTCCTAATGGCATCAAAGATAGCCCAAAATTTGCCAATAGCACTTAGATTTTTAAAAAAATTCCGAGGTGGGTCCCCACTTTCATAACGTAAATATCTAAAATAGTCTTAGAATTGTGGTTTATTGATGTCCATTTAAAAATTGCTCAAGGAAGAGTCCTAAAAGTCAAAGGTGAAAAAAAGTCCGGAGAAAACTCCCGAACCTTTACCATTCCCTCAACATCAAAAAAAAAAAAAATAGTTTGAATTTAGGTTTTTAAGATTTCAGTTTCAGAGAACACCGGAAGGAACTGTGACCCCCCAACATGACTAAAATTAACTTTAAAAAAAACTTTCAATTTTGAGAATTCACATGGGACACCTTTTCTCCCTTGTTACGAAAACTTACCTAAAATTAAGTCAATTTTATATGTTTCACCGGGGTGGAGTCTAAATCTAACTCTTAACGCTACCAAAGAACAGCATTTTTAAGACTCCGTTTTCAAAACAAACGTCGTCTTTACTCTGATGTCACCAAAGGCATACATACAATTGCATTGTTAGGCCTTCTAACTTTTGGCATCTAATCTAAGCTTCAAAGCCATAAAATACTCAAAAAGAATTTCGCTGTGTTGAACTTATCTTGTAATTTGCAAATTTGACTTATTTCATTTCTTCCCTCCAATTAAAACTTGATTTATAATCTCAAAGGATGTTATGCACGGGTAGTAGTTTCAAGTCTTTATAACGCCTGGGAAAAATCGAAAGTGCTGCTTTGTAATTGCCATAAATGAGGGATGCGTCTTGTATAATTGCAAGTAAATAAGAACAATACAATTTGGGATGGGACTGTTTGGGGAACTATTTGAACGCAGTTTATTTTTCAGAATATATTGGGTTTTAAAAAATAAAGTTGAAAACAACGGATTTTTATTTCAAACCTTTTATTCTAATTAACGTTCAAAATGGGTCACTCATTTAGTGCAAGCATATTGGGCACTTGATTCATTCTTTGTCACAGCTTTTTTGAAGGAAAATAATTGCCTGCTTTTTCAAAAAATCTTATGTTAGAAAATTTTTTTCACTACATAGTGATTTTTCGACTATCTGTTTGGGTAAAATTATAGAGTTAAACCGGTCAAGAAAACTGGTTTTCCTCCTCGCCCTTTTCCGTTTCACGCCTATCCGCAAAGGGGGCGTTGAAAACATTTTCAGTCCTAAAGGGGGCGGTAGCTGAAAAAAGGTTGAGAACCACTGCTGTACATCTTCGGATGAAGAAGGATGTAATGATAGCTTATATAGAAAATGTTTCTATTTCTAAGAATTTAAAATGTTTTTTTTCCGTAAGGCAAACCAAGTACTGGACACTATGTAGGTACCATCTATAACCGAAACGGAAAATTACGTTTTGCAAAAAAGCAAACAGTTATTTCTAATTTTTTGTTCGTGGAATAAATGATTTGTAAGTATGCAATAATTTTTTCCCTACATTTTCTAATTCAAAATCTGTTTAATATTTTGTTTTTTGTGTTTAGCACTAATATATTCTTCAATTCCAATGAAAGAAAAATAATTTTTAGTACTTTGTTCAAATATTTAAAAAATATTCAAGTTAATGAAACTTCTGAACATGCATGATGCATATGTATTTTTTAAAAGTTCTAGCTCTTACTACTCGTTGCAACTACTCGTTATAAAGATATTTTTCTGCGGAAGGAGATAGTCGTTATATCGAACGTTGACTGCATATGTTTTAAGGATTAAGTAGTTCGTTTTCCAGAAGAATTTTGTAAAAGGTCCGTTCTAAAATGAAAACTGTGTCAGTTTTTATAACAAAACATTTTGTAAAATGTTCACAGAAAAAAAAAAAAAAAAAAAAAACGTGTTTCTGCAATAAAATACTTTGTAAAAAGTCCATTAAATTCTCCCAAACAGACCCCTTTAAAGTTTTCCAACTTTTTTAAGAACACCGGCAAAATTCTAAGAATTTTAGGGGATGCAAATTTTTAATGGAATTTTAGGAGGAATACAAACCTTGAATGCTCCTTCGCAGCACCAATGACATAGTTGAGAAATTATGATTTTTGATTTACTAATATCATAGAGATGATCGCAACTAATGATTGCATCTAATGAGTTTATTTATTTATCTTATTTATTTACTTGTTTATTTATTTTCTGCGTGTATGACCATTTTATATGTCACAGTTTTGAGGTACACTGAAATGCTATTATTGCCACTAAAAACGTGAAAATAAAACAATAAACATAAATAAAAGTGTATTGAAATTATTCTAAATGCAAAAAGATAATTAACACTTAAAAATAAATCAGACGTTAAATCAAGCACTTAAAACACGTTTTAAAAATCATTAAATACACTACTTTTCCTTCTTTATATACTTAATGATTTTTTATAATATGAACATTAAAATATAAAGCATAAACTTAAGATTAAATTATATGTGAAAATATTTTGAACAAAAAAGTCACCAGGGCGTTGTCATCGCAATGATTACTTCTTGTTCTTGAATGATCACTGAAACACGATTGCAAATTCGCTCTTTTGAAAAAGAAAATATACAATGAAAGTCAAAGTGGGAGCGGAAAAACACCAAAAGGCATACAACTGCACGATTACGTTGCAACTGTTTACAGAATACTCTGTCGAACCGAAAACATGTGTTAGTATTTCGATACCACTGTTTTCTTCGTACGCCGGCCGCCGGCAACAAGGGTTGGGGTTTGTCCTTTTCATTGTCAGTTGATGAAAGGGAAAATTGATGACCTATCCTAAATCAGCAGAGGCAGTCCACCGACTTTGTCATAGAAACGCAACGAAGAAGTTTTCACTTTCAGAAAAAGTCGGGATTACACGATTACAAGGCCAAATTACGATTATTTAAATGTAGATTACAATTACGATTACACAACAAATACTTGATTAAAATTACGATTACACGATTACAAGTGATCCATTTCCAAATTATGATTATGATTACGATCACAAAAAAACGTAATCGATTACGCCGATTATGATTACGTAATCGGCGATTACTCCAAGCCTGGTTTGGTCCAACTTAAATGATAGGATAGTTTTTATCTCAATTTAGGACCGCAATATATTTTGATTGCAAATTATATATTTAGCTACCGTGTTCTTGGCTAAGCCTTTTTTGACACCTCCATGGCTGAGCGACATAAAGCACACGTTCTGACAGCTTCTGGAGCGCAGTAAACTAGTAATAACCTTTCTTATCTTAATATATAAAAATTACGTGTCCCTGTGTTTGTGGCCAATTTACTCCTCAGCTACTGAACCGATTTTAACCAAATTTTACACGCAGTTTCAGTTTGGTCCAACTTAAATGATAGGATAGTTTTTATCTCAATTTAGGACCGCAATATATTTTTATTGCAAATTATATATTTAGCTACCAGCTTTTCTGTGTTCCTGGCTGAGCCTTTTTACTAAGCTTTTTTTTGACACCTCCATGGCTGAGCGACATAAAGCACACGTTCTGACAGCTTCTGGAGAGCAGCAAACAAGTAATTATCTTTCTTATCTTAATATATAAAAATTACGTGTCCCTGTGTTTGTGGCCAATGGACTCCTCAGCTACTGAACCGATATTAACCAAATTTTACACGCAGTTTCAGTTTCGTCCAACTTAAATGATAGGATAGTTTTTATCTCAATTTAGGACCGCAATATATTTTTTAATGCAAATTATGTATTTAGCTACCAGCTTTTCTGTGTTCTTGGCTAAGCCTTTTTACTAAGCCTTTTTTGACACCTCCATGGTTGAGTGACATAAAGCACACGTTCTGGCAGCTTCTGGAGCGCAGTAAACTAGTAATAACCTTTCTTATCTTAATATAGAAAAAATACGTGTCCCTGTGTTTGTGGCCAATTTACTCCTCAGCTACTGAACCGATTTTAACCAAATTTTACACGCAGTTTCAGTTTGGTCCAACTTCAATGATAGGATAGTTTTTATCTCAATTTAGGACCGCAATATATTTTGATTGCAAATTATATATTTAGCTACCGTGTTCTTGGCTAAGCCTTTTTTGACACCTCCATGGCTGAGCGACATAAAGCACACGTTCTGACAGCTTCTGGAGCGCACTAAACTAGTAATAACCTTTCTTATCTTAATATATAAAAATTACGTGTCCCTGTGTTTGTGGCCAATGGACTCCTCAGCTACTGAACCGATTTTAACCAAATTTTACACGAGCGATTCCATACCAAATCACCGAATGGGGGTCGCATGACCGACTCGGATTTTTTTTTAATTTGGTACACAGATTGATGGTATAGAGGTATGAAAAAGCCCAAAAGGAAAGTTACCTGCTCCACTTATTTTCTGAGATACATGCCCTCAAAGTTTGTCCGCCACGTCAAAATACTAAAAAAGTGATGTTATTTAATCATTTTTTATAAAAAATCGTACTCATGCAAAATAAAAGTGTTAGATATCTATGGAAACTAGTTACTCCAGGCATTCTGAAAAAAAATACTAGAACGTTCATAATGAAAATTGCCAAGGTACAGGGCTCTTTGAAGTTGTCACCACAAAAACTTGATTTTGCAGATTTTGCTAAAATTCAGGCATTTATTACAAAAAAAGGCAAACAAAACCAAAGGTTTTCTCACTTTCTGGTAGTGTACAGGTCCTCCCTGTAAATTGCTACGCAATAAATTTTTTGGGTTTCTCACTCCTTCTTGGAAATATTTTAGCTTAAAGATAAGCCGTAAGGCAAAAAATGCGTTTTTGGCCATCTTGGCAGCCATTTTTCTCATAAAGGGGGAGCAGTAGAAACTTTAATTTTTTTTTTAAACAAGCCACTGATATGTTAGCTATTTACAGGAGAAGAGTTTACTTTTGGTTATTTCCTCCATTAAGAGATATCCTGCTGACAGTATATGCATGTTTTTCACGACGACCATATGCTTTTGTTCCCCCTCTCATGGACTTAAATTTAATTAAACCAAAAAATAATGATATATTTATTATTAGCTGTATTATCTACCCAATATGTCATGAAATTTAATTTATTAAATCATTGAACAATAAATTATATAATTGATGAAAACAAGAAAAAGTATTTCTCTGATGCCTGAGCATTATGCATTCATAATTATAAAGCACTAAATACTTTCTTGAGAAATTAATTAACATAAATGAGCTCTAAATATTTATACTATAAGCAATACCCAATCTTGTGATTGGGATACTCCTGTTTTTAATTGAAGAATTTCTTGAATATCACATGAATATCAGGAAAATAAATGAGGTCTTTTCGTTTGATGTAGGATACTTTATGACAAATTTCATTTGATGGGCTACTAACTGAGCATGGTGATAAAGAGCTATTAATTTCAGCATCGAATTCCATTTTACCTTATTAACAGTTAAATATTTATAAAATAATTATATAAATAATTTAATATAAAGCCATGCTTGAAGAATTAAAATTAGTGCAACTAATTTATTCCCATACTGATCTTTACAAAACTGACATGTGTTGAGCACTGATAAGAACTGACAAGAATAAGTTTACTCACTAAAATACTAGTTCACAGATACTATAATGCGTACATTCTATTTTCTACAAAATAATACTGCAACAAAGAACAAGGGTATCCTCCTGTTTATAGCCATCACTCAGGAACATCCAATCACAAGATTGGGTATTGCCTATGAGATAAATATTCGAAGCTCCTTTATTTTAATTGATTTTTCAAGAAATTCTTTAGTACCTACCCCTTTATACCCTTGTTCTTTGTTGCAGTATTATTTTGTAGAAAATAGAATGTACGCTTTATAGTATCTGTGAATTAGTATTTTAGTGAGTAAACTTATTCTTGTCAGTTCTTATCAGTGCTCAACACATGTCAGTTTTGTAAAGATCAGTATGGGAATAAATTAGTTGCACTAATTTTAATTCTTCAAGCATGGCTTTATATTAAATTATTTATTCAATTATTTTATAAATATTTAACTGTTAATAAGGTAAAATGGAATTCGATGCTGAAATAAATAGCTCTTTATCACCATGCTCAGTTAGTAGCCCATCAAATGAAATTTGTCATAAAGTATCCTACATCAAACGAAAAGACCTCATTTATTTTCCTGATATTCATGAGATATTCAAGAAATTCTTCAATTAAAAACAGGAGTATCCAAATCACAAGATTGGGTATTGCTTATAATATAAATATTTAGAGCTCATTTATGTTAATTAATTTCTCAAGAAAATATTTAGTGCTTTATAATTATGAATGCATAATGCTCAGGCATCAGAGAAATACTTTTCCTTGTTTTCATCAATTATCTAATTTATTGTTCAATGATTTAATAAGTTAAATTTCATGACATATTGGGTAGATAATACAGCTAATAATAAATATATCATTATTTTTTGGTTTAATTAAATTTAAGTCCATGAGAGGGGGAACAAAAGCATATGGTCGTCGTGAAAAACATGCATATACTGTCAGCAGGATATCTCTTAATGGAGGAAATAACCAAAAGTAAACTCTTTTCCTGTGAATAGCTAACATATCAGTGGCTTGTTTTAAAAAAAAATTAAAGTTTCTACTGCTCCCCCTTTATGAGAAAAATGGCTGCCAAGATGGCCAAAAACGCATTTTTTTGCCTTACGGCTTATCTTTAAGCTAAAATATTTCCAAGAAGGAGTGAGAAACCCAAAAAATTTATTGCGTAGCAATTTACAGGGAGGACCTGTATACTACCAGAAAGTGAGAAAACCTTTGGTTTCGTTTTGCCTTTTTTTGTAATAAATGCCTGAATTTTAGCAAAATTTGCAAAATCAAGTTTTTGTGGTGACAACTTCAAAAAACCCTGTACCTTAGCAATTTTCATTATGAACGTTCTAGTATTTTTTTTCAGAATGCCTTGAGTAACTAGTTTCCATAGATATCTAACACTTTTATTTTGCATGAGTACGATTTTTTATAAAAAATGATTAAATAACATCACTTTTTTAGTATTTTGACGTGGCGGACAAACTTTGAGGGCATGTATCTCAGAAAATAAGTGGAGCAGGTAACTTTCCTTTTGGGCTTTTTCATACCTCTATACCATCAATCTGTGTACCAAATTAAAAAAAAATCCGAGTCGCTCGTGCGACCAACTTTTTTTTTTTTCGGTGATTTGGTATGGAATCGCTCACACGCAGTTTCAGTTTGGTCCAACTTAAATGATAGGATAGTTTTTATCTCAATTTAGGACCGCAATATATTTTGATTGCAAATTATATATTTAGCTACCGTGTTCTTGGCTAAGCCTTTTTTGACACCTCCATGGCTGAGCGACATAAAGCACACGTTCTGACAGCTTCTGGAGCGCAGTAAACTAGTAATAACCTTTCTTATCTTAATATATAAAAATTACGTGTCCCTGTGTTTGTGGCCAATTTACTCCTCAGCTACTGAACCGATTTTAACCAAATTTTACACGCAGTTTCAGTTTGGTCCAACTTAAATGATAGGATAGTTTTTATCTCAATTTAGGACCGCAATATATTTTGATTGCAAATTATATATTTAGCTACCGTGTTCTTGGCTAAGCCTTTTTTGACACCTCCATGGCTGAGCGACATAAAGCACACGTTCTGACAGCTTCTGGAGCGCAGTAAACTAGTAATAACCTTTCTTATCTTAATATATAAAAATTACGTGTCCCTGTGTTTGTGGCCAATTTACTCCTCAGCTACTGAACCGATTTTAACCAAATTTTACACGCAGTTTCAGTTTGGTCCAACTTAAATGATAGGATAGTTTTTATCTCAATTTAGGACCGCAATATATTTTGATTGCAAATTATATATTTAGCTACCGTGTTCTTGGCTAAGCCTTTTTTGACACCTCCATGGCTGAGCGACATAAAGCACACGTTCTGACAGCTTCTGGAGCGCAGTAAACTAGTAATAACCTTTCTTATCTTAATATATAAAAATTACGTGTCCCTGTGTTTGTGGCCAATTTACTCCTCAGCTACTGAACCGATTTTAACCAAATTTTACACGCAGTTTCAGTTTGGTCCAACTTAAATGATAGGATAGTTTTTATCTCAATTTAGGACCGCAATATATTTTGATTGCAAATTATATATTTAGCTACCGTGTTCTTGGCTAAGCCTTTTTTGACACCTCCATGGCTGAGCGACATAAAGCACACGTTCTGACAGCTTCTGGAGCGCAGTAAACTAGTAATAACCTTTCTTATCTTAATATATAAAAATTACGTGTCCCTGTGTTTGTGGCCAATTTACTCCTCAGCTACTGAACCGATTTTAACCAAATTTTACACGCAGTTTCAGTTTGGTCCAACTTAAATGATAGGATAGTTTTTATCTCAATTTAGGACCGCAATATATTTTGATTGCAAATTATATATTTAGCTACCGTGTTCTTGGCTAAGCCTTTTTTGACACCTCCATGGCTGAGCGACATAAAGCACACGTTCTGACAGCTTCTGGAGCGCAGTAAACTAGTAATAACCTTTCTTATCTTAATATATAAAAATTACGTGTCCCTGTGTTTGTGGCCAATTTACTCCTCAGCTACTGAACCGATTTTAACCAAATTTTACACGCAGTTTCAGTTTGGTCCAACTTAAATGATAGGATAGTTTTTATCTCAATTTAGGACCGCAATATATTTTGATTGCAAATTATATATTTAGCTACCGTGTTCTTGGCTAAGCCTTTTTTGACACCTCCATGGCTGAGCGACATAAAGCACACGTTCTGACAGCTTCTGGAGCGCAGTAAACTAGTAATAACCTTTCTTATCTTAATATATAAAAATTACGTGTCCCTGTGTTTGTGGCCAATTTACTCCTCAGCTACTGAACCGATTTTAACCAAATTTTACACGCAGTTTCAGTTTGGTCCAACTTAAATGATAGGATAGTTTTTATCTCAATTTAGGACCGCAATATATTTTGATTGCAAATTATATATTTAGCTACCGTGTTCTTGGCTAAGCCTTTTTTGACACCTCCATGGCTGAGCGACATAAAGCACACGTTCTGACAGCTTCTGGAGCGCAGTAAACTAGTAATAACCTTTCTTATCTTAATATATAAAAATTACGTGTCCCTGTGTTTGTGGCCAATTTACTCCTCAGCTACTGAACCGATTTTAACCAAATTTTACACGCAGTTTCAGTTTGGTCCAACTTAAATGATAGGATAGTTTTTATCTCAATTTAGGACCGCAATATATTTTGATTGCAAATTATATATTTAGCTACCGTGTTCTTGGCTAAGCCTTTTTTGACACCTCCATGGCTGAGCGACATAAAGCACACGTTCTGACAGCTTCTGGAGCGCAGTAAACTAGTAATAACCTTTCTTATCTTAATATATAAAAACTACGTGTCCCTGTGTTTGTGGCCAATTTACTCCTCAGCTACTGAACCGATTTTAACCAAATTTTACACGCAGTTTCAGTTTGGTCCAACTTAAATGATAGGATAGTTTTTATCTCAATTTAGGACCGCAATATATTTTGATTGCAAATTATATATTTAGCTACCGTGTTCTTGGCTAAGCCTTTTTTGACACCTCCATGGCTGAGCGACATAAAGCACACGTTCTGACAGCTTCTGGAGCGCAGTAAACTAGTAATAACCTTTCTTATCTTAATATATAAAAATTACGTGTCCCTGTGTTTGTGGCCAATTTACTCCTCAGCTACTGAACCGATTTTAACCAAATTTTACACGCAGTTTCAGTTTGGTCCAGGCTTGGAGTCAATTACGAGAAAATGTAATCGATTACGATTATGATTACGAGCATGAAAAATTAGAGATTACAATTACGATTACGATTACAGCCCTCTGCCAAATCGCTGTTACGATTACAACAACGATTAGATTATGAAAAAAATGTAATCGATTACGATTATTATAAGTCGATTACGATTTCGATTACACGATTACAGCTTTGAGAGCAATATATATTATATATATATACAAAGGAGGATCCAGAAATTTTTGTTAGGGGTCAAGTTTTGGTGCACCTTATTAGTTAAGGGGAAGGAAAATGAAGCACGTAAAATTTAAATCTTCTTTGAAACAGCATACAATATTGCACAGCAAGTAATATTTTTTATTATATTCTATTAAATTAACCGTTTATTTATTTTGGTAAAAAATTATTATCACGGAAAATACAAATTGGAAATTTATTAATTGTCTACATGTAATCAATATTGGAATTATAAAATTCCTAAAAATAAAATTCTCGTGTAAAATTTAATATTTTTTAAACATAAAAAATGTTTTAAAAATCTATTAATACACAACTTTTTTTTCTT
>JAXGGA010025000.1:0-11202 GCA_038373865.1 Uloborus plumipes | reverse complement strand
CAAAATGGGGAAATTTCGAAAAAAGCACAAAAGTTTAGCAGTTTGACGGCTGCCATTACTCCAATAGACGAAATCTCAGATGACCGCGTATCCAGAATTAAATCATTTGATGTGTAGTATACGTGTGCCAAGTTTTATGTTTCTATCATTAAAGGCACAATTCGGTCACATATCTGCTGTACTAATGGGGAATTTGTGTGTCGGTCGGTCGGTCGGTCTGTCTGTCCCCCCCCCCCCCCTAATAATTTTTGAATGAACATTCCGATTTGGACAAACTTTTTTTTTTGTTGGAAAGATCTCGGCGAGTACAGCTCATTCCCATATTTGATTTTTCGATTTGAACAGTTTTTGGCTCAACTCTGAACCGTTCAAACAACCTGTCCCGCGATGCTAACTTTTGAGTGAACAGTCCGATTTGAACAAACTTTTTTTTTGTTCGAAAGATTTTTTCAAGGATACTTCATTCCCGTATCTACATTTTCGATTTGAACAATTTTTCGTTCAACATTGAACCGTTCAAACAAACTGTCACCCCAAATAACTTTGGAATGAACAGTCCGATTTAAACAAATTTTTTTTTGTTCGAAGCATCTCGGCAAGGATACTTCATTACCTTATTTAAATTTTCAATTTGAACACTTTTTCGTTCAACATTGAACCGTTCAAGCAACCTTTCCCCACCTAATAACTTTTGAGTGAACCGTCCGAATGGAATAAACTTGTTTTTGTTTGAAAGATCTCGGAGAGGCTTTCCCATACATTCCCATATTTCGCTTTTTGATTTGAACCATTTTTCGTTCAATATTGAACCGTTCAGAAAAAAAAATTACAATTAGCGTCTACGGGGAATTTAAGTTGAATGTTGATCCTGAACTTAAAGTCGGATTTCCTTCAAACTAACTTTGTAAGAAAATGGTTTTAATAAATAATGTTTGTAACGTACTTTTCTGAGTAATCTTCTGTGAAGACTGATTCCGACTCCGACTCCGCAAACATGGCGGAAATGCAGGCTCAGAAAAAAAATGACTGACTGTGCAGACGATTTTTTGTTTATTTATTCATTTGTTTTATTTTATTTATTATAATTATTATTTTTTTTTTTTTTGGCAGATGATGTTTTTTTTGTAACAAAAATTTTTCATTCACGAGAACATTTTATTCTTTATTTATATTTAACAACTGGCAACCGATTAAAAGTGAAATTCGAGACATTTTATTAACGGACGAGGTTTTTTTTTTCTTTTTTTTTCTTTTTTTGATAAAGTGTGTTTTGATGCTCTTTGTACTTTTATTTATTTATTTATTTATTTATTTTATAAAAGGTATGTTTGACATAATTTTAAGTCTCAGATAATCAAGAGAATAATGATCAGATGCGAGAATGCCGATGTTGATGTACGGGAAAGTAGGTTCGTTTAGTTCTTGACAGAACTTCTTGTTGTTTTTCATTTTGCACATGCGATAAACATTTTCGTATTGCTTTTAATGATTTTCGTATTTTAACATTAAAGTTTTTAACATTTTCGTATTGTGTTTAATCTTTGTGATTTTTTTTTTTTATTATTTATTGTTGCCCTTTTTCTTCAAAGCCAGTAGAAACTAGGAATTATTTTGTCTCTTTAATAGATTTTTAAAAGTAAGCTGAAACGAGGATTGAAACAAGACTAAAACTTCTATGGAAATGAAGAGTAATCGACTGAATAATTAAATTATATCATTGAAAGTTTTTTAAAATATGTGCTAACTGAAAAAGAAAAATCTGCCGAATAACATGAGAACTCCTATTTTTAAACTGGCCTAATCAACTTTAACTTTAAATGCTGCATTAACATGTAACATAATCAGCTAAATAAATACATTGAGACACATTGACAAATGTTGAAAGCTTTATTAAAATGCAAAATTAGAGAAAGAGGAGGATTTGGTACTTATTCCTTAGCCAGGCACAAGCGCAAAAATCGCCAAACAAAGCAGAAACGTAAAACGGAGGTAAATCGTTTTCCTATGGAAAGTACCCGGATTTTCGGTTTCGATTGGTTTTCTGATGTGGAGCCCGGCCTTTTTTTTTTTTCCATTTTTTGTAATCTAAATGCAAGGAAGGCACAGCAAAATTTTCGAAACAATAAACAAAAAAAGTGTGCTCGTTTTAAAATATTTTTGTAAGGTATTATTGCCAAAAATGAAAACAAGATGGTAAATTTCTAGCCTATTTGGCCTGTTCCACTAAAATTAAAATAAATCTTCAAGTAAATGAAACAGGCATGAAGCTGAAACTAAAATTTCATTGAAATAGAAAATAATTTAAAAAAAAAAAGGGGGCACTTACGTATTAACTCCACCGCAGCTACAGATTTGGCGTTAAAGCGTTTGAAGTGCAAAAAGTAAAGTTGGCGGCATATTGCAAGATTTGGCGTTTTTTCTTTTTGTGGTTGCTGTTTCTACGCGCACGCAGTAATTAATTCCCCCCCCCCCCCAAAAAAAACGCCAAATAAACCGTCAAATCTGTAGCTGCGGTGGAGTTAATGCGTAAGCACCAAAATACGCAATAGGCATTGTTAAATATGGTAAATTTCGCCAAGCCTGTACGTGTACGTATTCGCAGTTTCAGAGCTTGCATGCGCCACCTTGTTGTGATTTAAGATATTAGCTAAAGAGTTGAAACATTGCAATTTTGCTAGGACAAAGCAGATGTCTTTTTTTTCTCTAGCAAACTTTGGTAAAATGAGGATTCAATTTCTCAATATATTTGTTGTACAGAGCTTCTTTAATTCGGGAATTATGAATACAGCGACAGCAGCAGAAATTGTTAAAATTTTACCACGGGCAACGCCGTGGCGGGTAACTCTAGTCATAGATATATTTGTTACAATGAGTAGTTTTGTTTGAAGTAGATGGCGTTCACAAATTTATAGGAGTTTTCAGTGCAGTTATACCAATTGTTACTGCTGTCACATTATCTTCACCAGCGGGTGACCGAGCTCCGCTCGAGGAAAACAGGTATCGAAGCTAACTCGAAGATTTAAATTTTCAATTGTGATTTATCAAAACATCACATGCCATAAGAAAATGTGTGAAACCATTGGTGAAAAGATAACCGGTTAAAGTGCACCATTGTAAACTATTCTAAACAAATTTTCGGAAAGGGAATTATTCTATACAAAAATTAAGTTTGAAAAGTCATAGAAAATAAAATGTAAGTGATAATAAAAAAAAACTATACAATTAAAGAAATGGTACAAAGTGAGCAGTGTAAAGATTGAAGTGTGTTGAAATTCAATATTTTTGACAAATTTATTTAGAAAAACCAAACCCCGTGATTCCTCGTGACCAAAAACCCCAGACCCCCAAGTTTACCGGAGTTAATTAATTCTGGGGCGATTTTTGACTTGGCAACCATTCCTCGTATTACCCCTAACGTGTACCAGGGGACCGAGCCCGCTCGGTTAAAAAAAAAGAGGTTTGTAAACTCGTGTTTTTTTCTAAAGTGCGAAGTACTTATTTAGATGAACTTGAAAAGCATTTTTGACCCTTTGGTTGCAATTACGCATTCAAAACAGCCGTAATTTATTTTAAAAAACACAACCCTATTTAATCCATGCTCACCGTAAAATCACACCTAATTTCATTTCATTTGGCGCCGAAGGCGCGGGAGGATTTGATGCGAATGGATGCAGAGTCCTCTGTTCTCCAGTACGCATTTGGTTCACAGTTGGTTTTGACTTTCACTTCACTTCACACTCCAGGTCCCCCCCCCCCCCGTACATACCACAACTCGCTTTTTAACCGGGATGGTGCCCTGAAGAACGCTCTGCTCATTTTTGAAACAGGCGCAAGGGCCGAGTAAACCCTTGGGCCAGCACCCCCAGAGGTTTCGTTTCACTTGGAGGATTTTGTGACCACGAACATTTTTAACGTCCCCCAGCAACCATTAATGAAGACGGTGGATCTTTGATCGGCGGCTAAATGATCGACCCGAGACCCTCCGGTTACGAGTCCGACGACTTACCGATTGGACTACCGCGGCCTCAGGCCATCGCTACTAATAAGACGAGCCGAACGCATCAAAATCACGTACTTTGGATCCAGCGCGTGTGTGAGGATTGTCTTTTCTGGCCATTATCGCTTTTTGGTACGGTAACGTAACGTAAATTAACAAACGTACGTAACGTTTTACGTAATTTAACGAAGTTACGTAATTACGTAAATTAACAAGCGACGTTACGTACGCTTTTTACGTAATTTTACGAGAAATTTTAACAATTTTTTACGTAAATTTAACAAAGCTTGGCAATGTCCCGAAACTTTACTCTGGTAACCCTATTTCCTCAACAATAAAAAATGAAAGTGAAAGTTTATGAGTTGGATCCAAAGTGGTGAACATTAAGCTTGATGCGTCGGCCTGTCTATATAGCGGCTCTACCGCTGCCTAGAGCTCCTATAGAAGACAGGCTGACCTATGCCGCCATTTTGATGCCCATGATCTCAGATGTAAACAAGAGTACGCTGCTATGTTGGCGCATTTATCGCTTTTATTGCGCGTTCTACAATTTCGTTAAAAATAAATTTCCGAGTTGCGTACTTTAAAAGTACGACGAGTGTTTAAATTTGGTTGGCGACAAACATTGGTGAGGCAAACATTTTACCGCCAAGATTTATGGCAAACCTGTTATTTCTTAAGGTATTGTTTTTTTAATTACTACATCAAAAGTTTCAGTGTGCAGACCAGTTTTTGGTTTAATTCGGGAAAAAGAAGACACTTCATAACAGATTTCAACCAAAAGGACAAGGTATCCATAAAAAATCAAGCGCACTTACTATGCAAAGTTGGGAACTTTTGGACGGAATCCAATTTTCGTGCCGGCAGTTTACAATCCGATTCTTCCTTCTTTTTTCACATGTTGGGAACCTAAACATTCGGATTTTACTCCTCGAGTGATTGCTACAATTTATTGCAGCACAACCACCCATTTTTCTGCATACAAATCTACAAACCGGCGAGGTTTTTGTTAGCAGACGACACAGCACGTACACTAGATGGGAAACAAAATGGCTGACGAGTCAGCTCCTAGTTATAGTAGCCTTACCGCTGCCCATACCCAACTCTAACTTTACTTTGATCGATCTCTTTTAAATTTCAAAAACAATAACAATTCTAACATGTTGCCAAAAATTATTTGCCAAATACCATAAAAACATAAATTTACGCTGATGTGATTAAATATGAAATCCATTGTTAAAACGCGGTTGCTATGAAACGGTAACAATAAGAGAAATCATAAAGAAAATGGCGTAGTAAGAAATCTTCTCAAACATTTAATGAATCCTATCTGTAACTCCGAACTTTTCTACCGTAGCGCTTCAAAACCGGGGGGCCTGTGCTAGTTATCTCGTCTCACTCGATATCGGCTGGCGGCTTTCCCCTAACCGAACCACCCACTTTTCACCCTTCATCCGAGAGTTGGTGTGCTAGTCTATGCGGTGAGTCGAGGACGAGTCCAAGTTCACGTATCAAAGGGTAGGAAGCATGCTAGCCAATGGGGATCCCTTGAAGTGATGACATCAGTGGAAGCGCGTAAGTTTCGTTCGCGCTACGCAACGTGCTCTTATACCAGTCCAGTCATATTAAACATTAAAATCGCAAATCGCGATGTAGTTTTGAATTTTTAATGTGTCGTTTGGGTCACTTAGGGTAGTGTAAATCTAAGTTTGCAGTTTTCTAAAGTCTGATCACTGAGAAACTCGCGAAAAACTGCGAAATTTGCGAACTTTTTTCAGTTTTTCCTTCATAACTCGTAAACTATGCACCATTCGATGTTATGTGTGCATACCCATTTTAAAGAACGCTAAATTTTCAACAAGTTAAGATCAAATGGCGCTCTGTAGGACCAATAGTTTAGGTAGTTTAGGAGATATCGTACTTCAAAAATTGGTGATTTTTTACAAAAAAGGAAAAAGAAGTATGCTTCCATCATATTTTGGACCAAATATTGACGTACATTCCTATTCTACAAGACAGTAAATTGACATGTAATTATAGTACATTCAATCAGCTATCATTTAAGCCAAAACATAAGTCTGTAGGTTGGTTTCATTGTTTCATCTACAATAGCGAGAAGATAAATATACGAAAGTTTTAATTTTTTGAGAAATTAGAAAAAGTGTTTTCTAAAAAAAATAGGAGAGCAGTGGACAGTAAAAAAAATGCATAGAATTGTATAAAAAAGCTAACCCTGTACGAAAATATTATTTAAAAAAAAACCTAACGGGGCTATTTCGCTCATTGTTTTGCTATTTTTATGATTGTTCTTTTTGACTGTGGTCTTATCCCGACTTTTTTCAGATTTTCCTTTATTACTTACTATGCAATTTTTAATGATACATGTTCCAATTTTAAAGAACACTAAATTTACAACAATTTAAGCTCTAGTAGTGTTCTGTAGGATCAACAGTTTAGGAGATATTAACAATTTGTCGTTTTTTGCGGAAAATGAAAAAAAAAATGCTTCGATCATATTTTGAAGTAAATATCGACATAAATTCCTATTCTTCATGACAAAAAAACAGTCATGTAATTACAGTACATCTAATCATCTTTCATTTCCGCCTAAAAATAAGTCTGTAGGTTCAATATTTCATTTACAATTGCGAAAAAAAACAAATATTCGGAAATTTTAATTTTTTGGAGAAATACGAAAAATTGTTTTTTAATAAGAATGGGAGGGCACTGGACAAAAAAAAAAAACGTATATAATGGTATAAAGAAGGCATTGAAATATTACTTTCAAAATTTTTAAAAAAACCCTAGAGGCCTCTCTCATCTATGGAATAGATAGGTTAAAGTAAACAAAAGAATAAATAAAGTTGAAGCATATTTTAAACAATGCAGCTATTATAGTTCTTCCATAGAAAAGTTACTTAATTTCTTTGAAAGTGCATTAAAACGCATTTTATCAAGCAAAAAAACTCGTTCCTAAATAAAATATCTCGAATTTTATTTGCAATCCGTTGCCAATAATTAAAAAATAAATAAATTTATTAATTAATAATAAAATACTCTTTACTCAGATCGCTTGAACGGTTGCCCCAAAAATAGTTCAAATCAAAAATTTATATACGTTAATGAAGTATTCTGTCGAACAAAAAAAAATTGTTCAAATCGGACTATTCGCTAAAAATTTAGTAGCGTGGGACAGGTTACTTGAACGGTTCAATGTTGAACGAAAAATTGTTTAAATCGAAAATTTAAATACGGGAATGAAGTATCCTTATGAGATCTTTCGAACAAAAAAAAAAGTTTGTTCAAATCGGATTGTTCACTAAAAAGTTAGTAGCGTGGGACAGGTAGTTTGCACGGTGTACCGTTTGCACGGTTCAAAGTTGATCGAAAAATGATTCAAATCAAAAAGTAAAATGTGGGAGTATTCGCCGAGATCTTTCAAAAAAAAAAAAAAAATCGTTCACATCGGAATATTCATTCAAAAGTTATTTTGGCAAACAGACCGACCGACCGACACACTAATTCCCCATCTCAATACCTACTTTCCAATTTTTCATTTTTCTATATTTATTTAATTTTTTTCTTCCTTTTTAATTTTGTTTTGGACTTGGCAATATTTTTAAGATGCATTAAGTCACTTTTAATGTTTTTTACCGCTTTCTTTTTTACTTTAACGGGAAAGTAGGCTAAAAAGCAAAACATTGAGGTAAATTAACCTGTAAGATTGTTTCTAATTATGAAAATAATATTTTAATACCCTTTTATACCATGCTATGCGTTGTCCAATGCCCTCCTATTCTTATTAGAAAACAATTTTTCTTATTTCTCTAAAAAAATAAAATTTCCAAGCATTTGTTTTTTCACGATTCTAAACGAAATATTGTAACGAAACGAATTCATTTTTCTTCTTTTTAAGCTTAAATGAAAGCTGCTTAAATGTACTGTAGTTACATGTCAATTTTTTGTCATGTAGAATAGAAATTTATGTGGATATTTGGTCCAAAATATGATCAAAACATATTTATTTCATTTTTCGCAAAAAATGACACATTGTTGAAGTACGATATCTCCTAAACTATTGGTCCTGCTGAACCCCACTTGAGCTTAAATTGTTGAAACTTTAGTGTTCTTTAAAATGGGGTTCACTTGTATCATCAAAAGTTCATCAGACATGAGAATAATTTACAAGTAGCAAATTTTATAATTAATAACAGTATTTTCTTTCATATAAAAATTATTTTGAATGTTACAATTAGTAATTATTTAATTTATTTTTTTACTATGCTTTGGTACTGCAAACTACTATATTTTTCATTCATTATATAAAAAATAGGCTGACTTCCAATTGTTAAATATTTTTACACTTTAAATAAATCGCATATTCGTTAGGACACAAACAATAATAAGTTGCTTATGGATGTTGCATGGATTTCATTTTTTGCGAAGACTTTTTTTTATTTTTTCTTTATTTTATTTTATTTATTTATTTATTTATTTTTTGTGGTGGTGGGGGGGGGGGCACCACGTATTACCGCCCCGGGTGACACCCTTGCTATCTAAGCCATTGGTTCAATATATATCCGTATTAATTCGATGAGAAGAGGTGATACCATTGCGAGCGCTGAATCTACTCGAGTGCTCCTGACCACTCGTACAAAAACGACGGAAAAACCTGTTCGGCCGCAGGTTTCTCCGATTGATTCTTCAATCAGCACACCAACTATCGGCTCGGCAGGGGAAAACGTCAAAAATGATCTCCCTTTCGACAGTTGCGCTGTCCCTACCCGATAGATCGGGTCGGAAGGGAGAACCAGCACAGGGGCCCGGTGCCAATCGATTCCCCGTGGCCAAAAACCCCAGACCCCCAAGTTTACCGGAGTTTATTAATTCCGGGGCGATTTTCGACTTGACAAACATCTCTCGTATTATAGTATAGGATTAGTCAGATTTGCATTTGTTGTTATAATTGCAGTCAGTACTTCAGTATTGGTAGAGTTGTTTTTAGAAAAATCATTCTGGAAAAAAAAGCGCCAAACTTTGTATAACGGTCATGTATTATTTAAAACTCCCTCCTGAAATTTCGGTGCTTTTATCTTGTCCATTTCGCCTCCAAAAATATTTTGGAAGTCTTTTAGAGACATGAGCTTATTTAATACATTAAACTCTTCATCTGATTTTTCCGTTGCAAAACATTTAGAGTTATCAGTAGCGTTATCATAGGGGGCCAATTACTATAATTTTCTGAAAATATTGTGAGAGTTATTGCCCACAACAAAATTTTAATTTTTAAGAATATATTCTTATATTACACCTCAAATTCACTTATTAGGCATCACAGCTATAAATCTTATAGTATTTTAAAAGCTGTAAATGCATTGAGTTCTTTTTAAATGTTGCAATAAAAATTCTACAGTATTACCGTTTTCTCCACAATCTTTAAACTACACTAAAAGTCTTTTTAAAGTTTAAAACAATTCACCAAATAAGTCAAAAAGACATTATGCTAGATATAGTCCAGTCAATGAAGGTAAAAAAAATGGCGTTGTCGCAACTAATTTAGGGAAAGCTGAATTTTTGCAGGATGTTAGTACATCGAGTGTACACTAAAAAAACACAAAGTCCCGACCTCCACCCCTCTTGCTTTCCCCCCCCCCCCCACCCCCTCCGAAACATTGCAAAAGCACTACTATGATTATACGCTTTTCGTGTCGAAACTAATTTAGGGAAAGCTGAATTTTTGAAGGGTGTTAGTACATAAAGTGTACACTAAAAAAGCACCAAGTACCGACCTCCACCCCTCTTGCTTTCCCCCCACCCTCTCCGAAACATTACAAGAGCAGTACTATGGTTAAACGCTTTTCGTGACTCAACTAATTAGGGTAAGGCTGATTTTTTGTTTCAAGATGTTGGTATACAAAGTATACACTATGAAAACGCAAAGTCCCGACCCCCAACCCTCTTTCTCCCCCCCCCCACCTCCACCACCTCCGATACATTGTAAGAGCAGTACTATGATTATATGCTTACAGCTCGAAAACTAATGCTGTTATTGGGGTGTTTCTTCTTTTATTCCACTTCTTACTATATTACAAACATGTGATGCTCAACCTGTGTCCCGCGGGCCACATTCGGTCCGCAAAACAGATCCGTGTGATCCGTTGTTTTTCGAAATGTTACATTTCGGGGATGTTCATTTCTGAAAAAGTTTCCGATTTTTTAAGAGATGTTAGCACATAAAGTATATACTAAAAAAACACAAGTCCCGACTCCCACCCTTCTTACCCCCTCCCTCCATTCAAACACCTTTCAAGAATAGTACCTTCGCTAAATGCGTGTTCTTCGAAAACAAATGACGTTACCGCGTTGTTTCGTGTATTATTTCACTCTTATCAATTTATAAAATAAGTTGTGAAATTATTTGGAGATGGGATTGTCTAGGAGACCTTTGAGGCAAATAAAGCTGTTTTTGTAATATACAGGGGATATTTGTTACATGCAAAGGTTTGGTGTCTAAAGCTTTCAAGGAAATAGTAGAATCATACTTAAAATATATACTTTGCAATTATAGAAATGAGTGACAGCGGTTTTCGAACAAAACTACAAGAACAAAAAGGAAGAGCATCAAAGAAATTTTCTCACACAATTGAAGGGCTTGGGAGATAAAGAGGTTATGTGACAAATCAGAAATTGCGAGTTACTAAAATTCAAAGTTTTATTGTAGCAGTTGTTGCAGCTTATTTGCTTTCTGGTTTTGCTATTAGTGGGAAAGTGTTTTAATGATATCTACTTTTTGATTTACAAAGTTTCATTTGCTTACATGTATCCATTGCTTACCATTGTCCAGAGTGTTCATTTTTCAAAATGTAACGTAGGCCCTTTATCCACCAAGCCCTTCAACTGTTTTTGATGAAAATACAGTTTGCAAAACCCAACAAGATTTTCTAGCAAACCTTCAAAACAGGAAGAGATTAATAGAAGGAGTTAGAACAAGGTTTGTTGCTGAAGCTCTTAACGTGGTTTTTGCAGAGGATGACTCCGACACTGTCATTGTCAACCAAGCCATTAAGAATGTGAAAAATAATAATACTACTGTTGTGAGAACTGATACTGATCTCTTTGTTTTACTTGTAGCATTAGCGCCCCAGCATGATGCCACACTTTTCTTCTTAAAGCCTTTATCTTCAGTGTCTAAAGTTTACTCTGTC
>JAXGGA010024999.1:0-11204 GCA_038373865.1 Uloborus plumipes | reverse complement strand
TAATATCTTCCGGTCGTGCCTAGGACCTAAACTTTGACAAAATATGAAAAAACATCATTTTTGCGATTTTTTGTTTAATTTTTTGAATTAGATGCTTTCGTAATGCAATGGTTTGTAACGTTTACTAATATAGCCTTAAAACATTGTGCTTTGATTTTGTTTTGGTCAGTTAATATCTTCCGGTTGCGCATTAACCCCCAAATTACCCAAAATAATAATTTAAAAAAGTTACATTTTTACGCGTTTTTGGTTTTTGATGAATAATTTTTTGTGAAACAACCGTAGTATTTTTTGAGACAGACTGACAATAATATAGAAAAATAAACTACTACAGGTTCAGTCGATGTTATCCAGTTGCGAAAAGCCTTAGAAACTCTCATGCGCAGACGTCGGGCAGCAATCCAGGCAACGGTCTCTCGCCTGGCTACGGGTCTCTTCCACTCCATCGCCGCCTTCCTAGAACCATGTCAGCTGTCTGCCTATATTGTTTTTTCAGTCTGCGCTTATATGTAGTAATCGCAGTGTACTATTATTTCGTTTAATCTAGCTGTTTTGATTTTGAAAATCTTGTAGTCTTCTGTAATGATGTAGTTTTCTGCTGTGTGTGGACTCTGTGATTTAACAAAACGTTATGTAATTACAAGACAAATACTCTAACAAGACAAATATTTGGCTGCCCCACTTTTGGCACTCCAAAGAACTGCCATCAAACTAACTGCCTACTGGCGAAGACACCATTATTAATTTCTAGTACCAAATTTAACCTTCCTTAAGTACGACCCCTAATGGTGTCCTTGCTAGTGGACGGCTTGTTTGATGGCAGTTCTTTTGGAGTACCAAAAGAGGGGCAGCCAAATATTTGTCTTGGCAATTGTATAACTTTTCCGCGCGAAAAAAATATGAAAACATCTCATTCAAATTTTTTTCAAAAAAAAATCGCAAAAATGAAGTTTTTTTCGTATTTTGTCAAATTTTAGGTCTTATGCGCGATCGGAAGATATCAATGGATTTCGATATTTTTTTTTTCTTCTTTTTGTCTTCACAATTAGCTACTTTTTCGCACTATTACATTTCGAAAACATCCAATTCAAAAATTTTAAAAAAAATCGCGAAAATGAAGTTTTCTCATTTTTTGTCAAACTTTAGGCCTTATGCGCGATCGGAAGATATCAACCGATTTCGTTAAAATTTTTTTTCTTCTTTTTGTCTTCATATTTCGCAACTTTTCCGCGCTATTACAAATTCGAAATTAAAAAAAAATGTTTTTTCGGCCCACCCTAATATGAACATGATGCATCAAGTAAAAGTACTTCAAGTAAAAAAAAAGTTGAAAAATCCTCAAGTAATGGCAGTACCAGTCCAACCTCTTGGCTACTTTTAGAGTAAACTGACAAATTTATGTTCCTGTATTGACATTTTTTTGGCAGATGTCATAATTTTATCACCCTCTTCTTCACGTGAAAACATATTTAAAGCTAACTTATAAGCTACACTTCATTATTGTAAAGCATTATATAAGCACTAGCAGAACCCGGCAGACGTTGTTCTGCCTAAATGTATATTTCGTCTCCACATGGTGTTTTGGATGTAAAAATTTATAAAGCGTTGTTGAAAATAGGCATGAAAGATTTTAAAAATTCTAAATCAAGCAAAGTTATCTTCTGATAAAGTTATTCAATTTTCAGAAACTCTATTCAATAAAAAATTTCATTTTCCTTTAAAACTATAAAACTATGTTCTGTAGAGTTGGAAAACACAGATGCCCACTTCTTAAAAAGTTAATAAAGTCACTTAGATGGCTAAACTAAACTTAACAACAATGGCAGACGTGTTGAAATTTTGCAATGTAACGATGCAAATGATACTTGAACTTGACAGTACTTGAAGAAACTTCTTAAAACAGAAAAGTAACAAATCCTTTTGAATAAGAAAAAAAGCATGGAGGAATGGTTGTACTTTAGTAATTTGATGGCATAAGCTATTGGGAAATACTCGTCCATACGCACAACCATTTGAAAATTAAGTAACAACATATCTAATGTGAAGAAATGAGTTCCATAAGTTTTGCACGTGTGGCACAATTTGAGCAAGCATGAATATATTATTCGCAAGGCTGAAAACAATTTTAATGACCTATTTGGTGCTCAATTTCGTACGTCGTTAATAATTTTTAACATTGCGGTTAATGACAAATATTACGGACATGAAAAAGCAAACACCTTAAAAAATATGGTAGCATTTGAGTACTGTCACGCAATAATATGTTTGAGCAATAATATGTCTGAGAAGGAAACATATTTAATCAGGTATTTATCATACACAAATAATTTTTTCTACTCTCGAAAACAAAAATAGTTGCGTAGCAACGCGCCATGGAAAATTTCAATTATTGGAGGTTCTTGGCGCTATTTAAAAAATTCGCCAATTTGGTAGCTAATTTGGGATACCTTGGATAATTCTGAACCCTTATCCCTTCCATAAATAAAGAAACTTACGTATTATCACTTTTGTGAAAGAGAAATTGTATCCAATTGTTGAGGTATTCTCTATGAAGCTGATTACTTTTTGTCAATCTGAAATCAATTTGAATATTATATTTGGCGCTAAATGTACACCATTTCGTAAGGCGTTAAAATAATTTCCGACATTGCGGTATATTGAAAACGAACTATTGATTGGATGTTTGGCGAGAAAATATAGTAACATACTTTGATTGAAAACAGCAATAGGTATAATAAACAAAATAGTGTTCGTCTGGAAAATAATGCATGACTTCTAAGCCTCTACAAATCTAAAGAAGTTCCGAAATATGAAACGGAATCGCATTTGTTTTTTAAAAAAGATTAATCTGTTAATCAAATACCTTTTTTATCCTTTATACTTGAGATAGTTATTGGGAAAACTTCCATTATTGAGGGCTCATGGCGCGATTCAAAAGATAGCCAAATTTACGGTAGCAAGCAATTCCAACTATCTGCCACAGAGTTGAGTTGATACACTAAATACTCGATTGGATTGATGAAAGCCTTCGAAAATGGCGTTTTAAATTGAAATTACAAAGACAGAATCAGGTCTAAAATTGAAATAAAAAAATAACTACCCATCGGATTTTGTTGAAACTGGTCTCTAAACCTTCCCAGTACCAAAAGGAACAAACGGTGAAAATTTCTGCCAAATCTCCCAGGTAGTTTCTGAGATCTTAGGGAACACACACACACACACACACACCAACATTCATTTTTATATATATAGATTTGAGTTCATTTTTTCATTGTGTTTAAACTATTTATTTAATTAAAAATTCATCATTTTTGTAAGTTAATTCAAACGTAGATGAGAAATGAGGCACAAGTGAGAAATCGCCATATAGTTTCCTTAATAAAAAAATTCAATGCACCATATGATCGTTAAAAAATGTTTGCAATTACTAGTTTCTTATAATCAGTTGAACATTTAGTTACTTATTGTTATTTTTAAATATTTATTTTTTTTATTGTTTATAAACTTTTTTTATATAAATACAATAAAAACTTGTGTAGCCTTTGTCCGTAACAGCGGTAGCAGTATTCTGCATACAAATTTGCCGCCAATGCAATGAAATAACTTTACTGATAAAACTGGTGCAACGTTGTGAGCGATGGAAAACGTTGCACCAGTTTCATCAGTTAAGTTCCCAGGTAGAACAAAAAACGTTTAAACGTTTTATAAACGTTTTTAATCGGTTTTTACAACGTTAATAACCATTTTACAACCTTTAAAAAACGAAGTGTGCTACTTATACTTCATTGCATTGGACGTTATGCTGCCACTGCTTTCACGGAGCTCGGTTACACAAGTTTTTAGTGCATTTATTTAAAAAAGTTAATAAATAATAAACAACAAAATAACAAATATTTAAAATTAATATTAAGTGACAATAAATTTTCAACGGATCACAAGAAACTACTAGTAATTATTATGATATGGTAAAGTCATAGAAAAAAAAAAGAAAAGAAAACGAAACACTCGCTCGTATTCGAAGACTATTAACGCTAGAGTCACGTGTAAGGTGTTATTTTTTTTTCAAGAATAATGCGTTCGACAAATCTCTATTGGGAAATTGTTGTTAGGGGGTCGTCTTCTAATTAAACTGGGCACCAACTTTAAAATTTATTACGAGAACCCCTACTGAGAAATTGATAATATTTTTTTAAAATAAAAAATAGAAAACTTTGCTTACATGGGCTCCCTTTTCGCGTACAAATACTGTTGACTGGGACTTTAATAATGTTTTCGTTTCAATTCTACAATACTAACAGGGTCAAATCCATATACAGTTTTATTTTCTGCTTGCTGTATCCGCATTGTGATGGCCACGGTGTGCAGTTAAATAAAATCCCACCATCCTCCTCCTGGAGTAAAAAGAAGCATTTTATTAAAAAAAAAATTTGCACATATAATTTAGGTATTCAGTGGCGTGTAGAAAGTAGTAATGAAAAATCATTATAAGAATTAAGATGAGGGAATACCTGAAATATCGCACTACAATTAGAACAAAATAAAAATCCCTTTCCTCAGAAGAAAAAATAATTCAATTAAAATGAGCATTAGAATCAGAACAAAATAAAATTCTTCTTCCCCCGCAAAAGGAAAGAAAAATGTGAATGAAAAAAATGTGCATAAAAGTAAAGAAAATTGATAATTTATAGCAGTAAATTTGAACCTCAGTTACATAAACTCTTATACTGAATCAACAAGGTTTTCCAAGAAGAAACATGTTTACTTTTCGTACTACATTGCAATTGGGTCAATCCATGTCAAATCACCCAGGAAAACGGGATTTTGTAACCCATGTCCTCGGATTTTGATAAAATTTGGTGTATTTAATATTTTTATGATGGTAAGTAACCATATGAATTCTTTTGCCCATACGTGATCTGGTTTTTGTTTTACCGGCCGTCAAACTTTTCAAAAAATTGCATTTTCTGTCAACCGCTAAGCCTAATCTGCATGTATACGTATCTCTTCAGTAAATTGTGACGGGTGCAGAAATCTTTCAATGTTTCTAAAAATTCTCAGATATGTTGCTGAAAGTATGAGGATTAAAAAAAAATACTTTAAATTTATATAGTATAATTTTGTTTGAATAAAATTTGAATAAACTACGACAAGCATTTTTTTTCTTGTGCAAAACATGAGTTTACTTACGTGGCATTTCACGAAAAGGCGGAGGTCCTATTCAATAATGGAAGCATTCGGAATGAGCCTGAAGGTGTGTTCTATCATTTCAAAGAATAAAATTAGTGGTTTTTTCCGTTTTCTCGTTGCTATTGTACAATATACACATTTCCGTGCCAAAATTTTTGAAAAAAAGTTCTAGTCATTTTCCTAACCTAAATTTCACTGAAAAGCAAACATACCTTTATTTTTAAGTGTATTAACAGCCCTATCATACTAATTAAACATTATCTTAATCCCTTATTAAGCAGAAACAAAAGTGAGAAATAATTTATGACTCCCAAATTCAGTTGTTAAGTTCAGCAAAATATCAGTTGTAGAAAAAAGATGTGCAAAACATGAATTTACTTTAGTAGCTTTTTATGAAGAGGTGGAGGTCATATTCAATAATAGAAGCATTCGAAATAAACCTAAAGGTGTATTCTATCATTGCAAAGAATGAAATTAGTGGCATTTTTTCGTTTTCTTGTTGCTATTGCACAATACACAGATTTTAGTACCAACATTTTTGAAAAAAGTTCTAGTCATTTCCTAACTCATTTTTCAATATTTTTTGTGTAAAAGAAGCATAGCTCATGCTTTTGTAGCATAAAAACGTATTATATTTATTTTTAATGATTTATAATTGTATTGAATGTGCGAAGAAGAGATAGGATAGCACAGTCTTTGAAGAAAAAATAACAATGAAAAATATGAGTTTCCGAATATTATCGGATTGCTTGTCTTTGAAGTGTTTGTGTGACCCTGTTTTCAGCATATTTAAGGAATATTCTGTTTGATATTTTAACGCTCGACCTTCCTTGCATTTCCGACTTCGTACAGTACTTGTTGAAGTCACGTTATCATGAAATATTCGGAATACTTATTTTGTACATATTCAATCTCCTTTTGAAGAGAATAGTAACATCTTCCAGAATCTTATGTTACGGACCGTTTGACGTAGTTATTTCATCTAACATCTCACCATTTCTTGGTTATAGTAAAGATAATAGTCCTTTCTTAGGTAAAAGATAGTCTTGCTTCAAATCCAGCATAGTCACTTACTTGAAAATTTTCAATTTTTTTCTTTTAAACTCCAATAGCAAGTGTCGAAAGCTGTATTTGCTCTTAACTGGATGCTGAAATTTCTAGTTTATTTTTATTGCATTATGTCTGTCCGGGGCTCTAGCTTTTTAATTATCTCCTATTATTATTTATCAGCGCAAACCAACCTTCCTGATAAGCAAATCCAATGAAAAACAAACAAGTCAAAACAGAAAATCCACTCACATTCTTTATCCCTCTTATCACTATGACCCATATTTTGATAAAATAAGAAGAAACCTGATACATGCGCAAATGCAAGGAAGGTTGAGCGTTAAAATATCAAACAGTATATTCCTTAAATTTGCTGAAAACACTATCACACAAACACTTCAAAGACAAACAATCCGATAATATTCAGAAACTCACATTTTTAATTATTATTTTTACTTTAAAGATTGTGCTATCCTATCTCTTCTTCGCACATTCAATACAATTATAATTCATTAAAACTAAATATAATACGTTTTTATGCTACAAAAGCATGAACAATGCTTCTTTTACGCAAAAAATATTGAAAATTAAGTGAGGAAAATGACTAGAACTTTTTTCAAAAATGTTGGTACTGAAATGTGTATATTGTGCAGTAGCAACAAGAAAACGAAAAAAAGCCACTAATTTTATTCTTTGCAATGATAGAACTCACCTTTAGGTTTATTTCGAATGCTTCTATTATTGAATATGACCTCC
Organism: Uloborus plumipes; assembly: GCA_038373865.1. NCBI lineage: Eukaryota > Metazoa > Arthropoda > Arachnida > Araneae > Uloboridae > Uloborus > Uloborus plumipes. The sequence continues at coordinate 4,214 of JAXGGA010024999.1, read as the reverse complement.
GCCTCTTCATAGAAAGCTACTAAAGTAAATTCATGTTTTGCACATCTTTTTTCTACATCTGATATTTTTCTGAGCTTAACAACTTAATTTGGGAGTCATAAATTATTTCTCACTTTTCTTTCTGTTTAATAAGGGATTAAGATGATTTTCAAGTGCATAATAGGGCTGTAAATACACTTAAAAATAAAGGTATGTTTGCTTTTCAGTGAAATTTAGGTTAGGAAAATGCCTAGAACTTTTTTTCAAAAATTTTGATACTGAAATGTGTATATTGTGCAACAGCAACAAGAAAACGAAAAAAACCACTAATTTTATTCTTTGCAATGATAGAACACACCTTCAGGCTCATTTTGAATGCTTTTATTATTGAATAGGACCTCCGCCTTTTCGTGAAATGCCACTTAAGTAAACTCATGTTTTGCACAAGAAAAAAAATGCTTGTCGTAGTTTATTCAAATTTTATTCAAACAAAATTATATTATATAAATTTCAAGTATTTTTTTATTAAATCCTCATACTTTCAGCAACATATCTGAGAATTTTTTGAAATATTAAAAGATTTCTGCACCCGTCACAATTTACTGAAGAGATACGTATACATGCAGATTAGGCTTAGCGGTTGACAGAAAATGCAATTTTTTGAAAAGTTTGACGGCCTGTAAGACAAAAACCAGATCACATATGGGCAAAATAATTCATATGGTTACTTACCATAATAAAAATAATAAATACACCAAGTTTTATCAAAATCCGAGGACATGGGTAACATGACCGGGTGAACTGACTTGGAATGACCCTATTATGACTTGTTTAATTTAAAATGCCGCTCATTCAAAGTGTTAAAATCACAATAGCCTTGCATTTCTTCTTCCATTTCATGCTTAAGACCTTTTTTTATGGAATTGATCACTATTATGGTCATCATTGCTCTGGGCCTGATTAGTGAATAGGCCAACTAGGCCTTGGCCTAGGGCCTCTGCTTTTTAGGGGCTCCCAAATGGCTAAAATTTTTAGTCATAGGCTAAAATGGAAAGGTTTTGACTGCAGGGGCCCCCGGAAATAGTGTTTGGAGTATGGCCTCCTGATAGTTTAATCGGGTCCTGTAAACTGTTTACTTATTTCTCTCCTCCAAAATGAATTTTATTCCTCTAAAAAAAGTCGAGGAGTATTTGACTTAGAAAAAATCCTATAGCTGCACCTCTGGTTTTGCTCAAATGTTCTGTTGTAATTTGTTATTTTAATTAGTTAAAATATAAGTATTTTCCTCTTGCAGGGGTTGTTTCTTGCTCGCTAAAATGTACAGATTAACATTGCTGTCCGTCTTCTACATATTCCTTAGCCTGATTTGTATTTCTTCAGGAACTGAATGGCAGCATCAAGAATCTGGTAAGACTAACTTTCTTCGACTCAAAAAGTTTCACAAATTTTTGGAATAACATTTGCTTCCTCTTTTGTTTATAGATAGTATTCTTTACTTACTTATTAACAAGAAGTTCTGTCAAGAACTAAACGAGCCTACTTTCCCGTACATCGACATCGGCATTCTAGCATCTGATCATTATTCTCTTGATTATCTAAGACTAAAAATTATGTCAAACATACCTTTAAAAGCAAAATATACCTCTCTCATCAGATGAAATAGACACATAAAAAGTAAATAAATGAATGAATAAAGTTTTGTCGCACCTTTTAAAGAATGTAACTGTTACAGTTCTTCCGTAGAAAAATTCCTCAATTGTTTTCAAAAAAAAATTAAAAGTACAAAGTACATCAAAACACATTTTATCAAAGAAAGAAAAAAAAAAGAAAAAAAAACTCGTCCGTTGATAAAATGTCTCGAATTTCACTTTTAATCCGTTGCCAGTTGTTAAATATAAATAAAGAATAAAATGCCCTAGTGAATGAAACATTTTTGTTACAAAAAAAAATCGTCTGCCAAAAATAATAATAATAATAAATTCAATAAAACAAATGAATAAATAAACAAAAAATCGTCTGCACAGTCAGTCATTTTTTTTCGGAGTGTTTACTCAAAAGTTATTAGGGGTGACAGCTTGCTTGAGCGGTTCAATGTTGAATGAAAAATTGTTCAAATCGGAAATGTAAATACGGGAATGAAGTATCCTTGAAAAGTTCTTTCCAACAAAAAAAAGTTTGTTCAAATCGGACTGTTCATTAAAAAGTTAGTATCGCGGGACCGGTTATTTGAACGGCTCAAAGTTGAACCAAAAATTGTTCAAATCAAAAAATCAAATATGGGAATGAGCTGTACTCGCCGAGATCTTTCCAATAAAAAAAAGTTTGTCCAAATCGGAATGTTCATTCAAAAGTTATTAGGGGGGGACAGACAGACCGACCGACCGACCGACAGACCGACCGACAGACCGACCGACACACAAATTCCCCATCTCAATACCCTACTTTCAAATTTTTAATTTTTCGATATTCATTTTACCTCTTTATTTTTTTAACTTGGCGATATTTTTTGGACTTGGCGATATTTTTTTTAACTTGGCGATATTTTTTGGACTTGGCGATATTTTTTCGATGCATTAAGCTACTTTTAATACTTTTTTCGTCTTTCTTTTATTTTTAACGGGAAAGTAGGCTAAAAAGTAGCTAAAGCTTCTTCATCTTTGGCTACTCTTTGTCCTGATTTTTGTGTCGCATTTGTTTCCTTAATTGTGTTTTTGGTTTTAGTTAAAATTGTTTGACGGTTTTTTGCTTTCAACTTATTATTACGAATTTTAAACGTCGTATATGTGTCCCCTTTAGAAATGGTTTTAAAGTTTTAGTACGTTCGTTTTTAGGTAATACCATCGTTTGGCGCAGTATAGGCTATAAGGCTCTTGCGCCAATAAATCCAAAACAACCAATCTCATCTTATCGAAAATTATTCTTCCTCATGAAAAATAACCCTTGAAGGATGAGGGGACATTATTATGATACATTTTTATTAATGACCAATAAAGTCAAAAATTTTCATAGGAAATTATTTTTTCTAAAGTCCTTCGACGTATGATTTACAGATAAGCGATGTGAATTATTGTACAGAGTTTTATAGACAAATATTTCCAACCGTACCCTAATGACTATATTGGCTCTGTGAGAGGTCCGATATTCATGTGGTATCTCAAACAGGTGATGGTGGTGATGTATTAGCGCGGTAAATTAAAAAAAATTCTTCGGAGCTGAAAAATTTGAACTTCTTTCGTCACTCCTAAATAAAACGAGTCGTTTTCGTTAAATGAAATGTGCATGCATGATTTTATGTAAGACAATTAATTTTTTTGTATGACATCTGTGTTCCACGAAGAAATAAAAAAGCGTGTTGCAATGATGATAACTGTTCCTCAAAACTCCCTAATTCAAAGAAAAGGAATGTAATTAAAAAGCGCTTTGAAATTTTTTTAGAGCAATAATCTTCCTCTTCCGAAGCAAAAGAAAAGTGAAAATTCGCATTACAATTGAAGCGGTGAGAGCAAAAACAACATCAGTCACAAAAATTCGAAATTCGTTTTTTATGGAAACGAGCTGTGGGAGGCAAGATGCATGTTGATGTTGATATTGAAAATCACGTCAGTCAGGTTACTAATTTGAAAGATACGGGGAATGTTATTTGAATGTTGACCGTAGAAACAATTCTTGAATTAAGACGTTTTTTCTCTGTCCTGCACAATTTGAAGTTCTTGACTGAAGTTGTTTTTGCACTCAAACCGATTCAATTAGAGAAAAAGCGAAAATATCAGGAGGAAAAAAAAACATGTATTGTAACACGCATCACAATAAGAGTAAAACGTAGAACCCCTTCCACGAAGGCGGGGGGGGGGGGGTGCCTTTCAATTGGAACAGATTAAAATTTACCCTTCCTCTGAAAAGGAAGAGAAAGTAATGAAAATACGTGTTACAATAAGAACACAACAAAAATTCCTTTCTCTTGAGGAAAAAATATTAAAAAAGAAAAAAATGAAGAGCACCTTAAAAATTGACTTGAAATCGTTTCTGACAAATTAAAGTTTTTGTAACTAAGGATTGCAGTCATGTGATTACAGTTCCAATAGTTATAATATTGCTGACAAGTCAGTCTTTTTTTTTTTTCAATTTTTCATTCACGCTAATTGTGTTGAAATTTACATTGCTTAGCTAGAAACAAAAAAGGTTGGCTTTGCCAAATCAGAATGATATTTTGAATTTTCGCATGAACCTAAAAGCGT
>JAXGGA010024998.1:0-11204 GCA_038373865.1 Uloborus plumipes | reverse complement strand
TATTTCTTTCTGGACATGCAAAATAGCACTCCAAGGGCACTTCCTTTAATAATTATTTTGATAAAACACTAAACTTAGAGAAAACTCCTCTAGTTCCCAAAAAATGTGCATTCTCACAGATTGTATCACGTCCTATCTTGATCATTTATACCTCAAAGTTTACAAATACCTTTGTGCTATTGATGTAGAGAAAATTACAACGTTAAGGAGGCACAAACAAGCAGGGATACTGCAGACACGTATTTCGGCGTTACAAGGAACGCCTTTTTCAATGCAAAAAAAAAAACAAAAAAAAAACGCCGAAACATTTGTCTGCAGTATCCCTGCTTATTTGTGCCTCTTTAACGTTGTAATTTTCTCTACATGTATACCTTATTTGACTGGTGCATTGCTCTTTCGCAATCAAGATCACTTTGAGCAAGACAGAAAAGGTCAAAGTATCATTCGAAAAACGATTCAAACAAACAAACAAAAAATGTTAAACTCTCTTTTTAAACTTTTTCGATTACAGTTCAACTGAGCAGTTTATTTTTTATTTCATTATTTATGTGCAAGAGAAGGGGGAAAAATATAATGAAAATTAACAAAATCCTGGATTAACCCCACTGATGCAACATGTATGCTATTATAGAAAAAAGTAAACGACAAGAATTTAATTGGGGTTCGGTCAATCAGTTATGTTCTTAATATCCTTCTCTTTTGCAGTATGAGGTGGCTTAATTATTTTATTTGGCATTTTAGCTTTTAATGACGTAGTTTAGAGCTCTTATTTGAATTTAACGAAAAAGAAAACCAAAGAGCAGACTCTTTCAAAAAATCTAAGGGCTCTTCGAAAGCCATTGAGCTCAAGGTAAAGACCTGATGACTGAACTGAAGACTTAGCTTTTGCAAGCCTCGATTATCATTACGAGAAAGTTCAAATTAAGGTTTTAGGTATGGTTGTGAAATTTTTCGGCAAGAAATTTTTCGGCATTTCTTCAATAAGAGCCTTATAAACAAAACTTGTTATTATCTCAATTCCACATAAATTTTCTATTTTAATTGAAAAATTATATTTAAGTGTGTTAATTGTCTGATAATATCAAAGAACTTCTAATTGCTTCGTTTTTGAACTAAACTGCCAATATTTAACTTATCTATTTTTCAATTAATCTGAGAGTCTCTAGCTCTAAACTAAAGAATAATTTTCGTGAGATTCAAAATGCAAAAACAGGATTGACAATTAATTTCGTTTTGCCCTTTTTTTTCTTTTCTTTTGTGTGTGTGTGTAGGGGGGGGGGCTTTAAAATTCAGTATATAATGTATTGCGTGACAAATTGCTGTAAAAACAGAATAATAAAGGTTAATAACAAATTAACTGTTATTTTGTTTTTCCATTGAACTGTTCTAGTAAAAGTTAAATTATGAGGACTTCTTGAACTTCGCTTTAAACTTCAGAACTTATTTAACTCCTATATCAATTTGTAACAGGGAGTGTCGAAACTGTTTGGTCAAACATGTGTTGTACGTCATTTTAAACACGCAGAAATTACACAAAAGTACAATAAAACTTCCAACATCTATTTAATTATGTGTGGTGCGAAACCGGAATATCATTCTCGGAACATCCCAATATACTGTCCCACGCAGCAGTAGAATTACTAAGCGGGCGGAAGACCTTGGCGTAAAGTTGTGGGCAGGTTACTCCCCTTACTTAATTGCATCAAAATTGAGTACTCGCTGCACAACAACCACAGTTCACACATATATTTAAAGCAGGAAATTCGACAATATCGGCTCGATGTTTGAAAACTGATTTTGTTACGAGATTTTCGTAATTGGTAAATTAAGTTTCAGTATTGCAATCCGTGTGTTAAAATTGGAACTAAAGATAAACTTATTAATGGTAAGTTACTTTTGCGTTTAGTTACGAAAAATAGTTGTGAAAATTTATCACATTGGCTTTTTTTTTTTTTATTGCAGCTCGGATTTCTCCTAGTTTTACCAAGAAATTGTTACTCAATGGGTGTTCGGTTTCATCCGTGTAATGAAGGAGCTGCTACGGTGCGTCGCAAAAGTTTAAGCACTATGCACATTTTTGAATAAAAAGAAATCTTTTCAGCAGAATGCTTTCATATTTATACTGTAAGTGGCTACTATGATCCTAATTAAGTGTTTGAAGTTTTGAAAAATATAACCGCAACGAAAATCAGAAAATGCAAAAGATATTTTTTGGCTGTCGCAAAAGTTTATGCACAGATCAGATTTTATGCAAATATTTCATAAAACGTGATGCGTGAAGAAGCAGTGTGGTTCTTTTGAAAGAGTTCCATAGTGTAGCAATGGCTTAAAGTGTTATCAAGATGCCGAAGTCACTACAGTTTTCGTCTGAAGAAGTTGTGAAACTCTGGAAGCTGAAAGCGGAAGGTAACTCTGTTATACAAATTTCAGTGATTTTAAATCGATCTAAACGTGGTATTTATAATGTTCTGAAACGTGGAAATCAATTTAAAACTGCGTTTCACTCAGGAAGACCGAGAAAAACTACCTCTCGTGAGGATAGAAGAATTAAAAATCTGGCCTTAACTGAAAATTTGTCACTTAATCAAATAAAAACTAGACTTGTAACAAAATTATCACGTGATACCATAAGCAGACGAATAAAAGAATCAGGATTTATCGAAAAACAAAAGTTATATCGCAAACCTTTTCTGAAAAAGTGTCACAAACAAGCAAGATTGTAGTGGGCAAAGCATCATATGCATTATAATGAAGAATGGATTACTGTTGTGTTCTCTGATAAAAAAAAAAATGGAATTTAGACGGTCGAAATGGGTTCTCATACTACTGGCGTGACTTGAGGAAAGATCCGAAGTGCGTATTCAGTAGGCAACATGGTGGTGGCTCAGTCATGATGTGGGGCGCTTTTTGCTTCAACGGACAAACTTCTCTTAGCTTTCTAAAGGGTAGAAAAATTCAGAAAGGTATCAAGATACCCTGAGAAAGCATTTGTTACTATTTGGTGAAGTCCTAGGTGGTCTTGATTGGAATTTTCAGCAAGACAACGCTTCAATGCACAATTCCCGTAGTACGAAAGAATGGCTTGCTTCTCAAAATATTAGTGTAATGAACTGGCCTGCACTCAGCCCGGATCTAAATCCCATAGAAAACATCTGGGGAATTCTCGCACGTGACGTATACCAGAATGGGAAGTAGTATTGCTCTGTTCAAGAGCTTAAGGAAGCCTGGTACAGACTAACTCCCGAAACCTTCCATAATCTCGTGCTATCGATTAAAATCGCATATTCGAACTCATCAGATGCTACGGTAACACCATAGCCTACTAAAAGACTTTTATGCTTTCTAAAAGATATATATTCCAAATTTGTGCTTAAACTTTTGCGACAGCAAAATTTTGATTTTATCATGTAATCGTATTTTAATTTCTATAAATTGTTTCCAAATTCGAAACATGGATTTGTAAGCTGTTTGTTTAATTACAGTAAAAAATTCAAAGCTTTTTGGTGTGTACTTTTCGTCTTATCAAAAGATTTCGGCTGTGCTTAAATTTTTGCGACGCACTGTAGAAGACACATTATATCCCTAATTGGAGACAGATTGTATGACTCGAATTCAGTGTTGTGCTTTTGCCCTCTTTTCTGTTTCATCTACGTTTTACGAGGCATGTTTTTCTGTCGCTCAAAATTACTTTTCAGTTTATTCTTTTGGTTTGATTCTCAAAATTTAAAACTGCGTCCATGAGCCTTTTTCGGGGAAACCTTCCCAAATTTTAGAAATGCTACGTCCTTAACTCCTTAAGCATTTTCGATATTATTTTTGGCCTTCCAACTAGCGTTTGGCGCTGTATAAATTGCATCGGTGAGTGCATAAGCAACGTAAGTCCAGAACTTCAAATTGTTCAGGAGAGAGAAAAAACGTCTTAATTCTAGCATTGTTTCTACGGTCAATGTTCAAATAACAGGCCCCGTATCTTTCGAATTAGTAACCTGGCTGACTTGATTTTTGACCTCAACACGCATCTTGCCTTCCACAGCTTGTTTCCACAAAAAACGAATGTTCAAATTTTTGTGCCTGATGTTTTTGCACTCACCGATTCAATTGCTAAGGCTCTTTTAAAAAAAAAAGTCCACCACCCTAAACTGCCTTATAAGGTTACTTAGAGTTGTAATGACTGCAGTGCAATGTGTAGTTTTCTTTCCTGCACAATAGTAGCGCTTGAACCTCTCAATTAAATCCCTGGATAAAGCAATGAAGAACAAATACCTTCCAAATGTTAATAATACAAAGATCGTTAATAATACTTACTGTTAATAATAATAAATGTTAATAATACTAACAATGTGCATCGAATTATGGCAAGCCGTAGATGAAAAACACAATATGATCCAAAACTAGCAACTAAGCTTAGTCCTTAAACTATGCTACGTCTCTAGTTTCTGAGATGAATTTTTTGTTTCTGTTTATGATATCTATGAACCGAAGGGCTGAGAACATTAGAATACTCCCAGAAGACGTAGAGACTCTAAACACTCCGTCATAAAAAGAGTGAAATAAAAACTTTAATTCATCCCATTTCAATTTTATAAATACAAAAAAAAAAGCATTTTCCATTCGCGTATTAGTCTCATAAATATTATATTCATAATTATCATAAAGTACCATGGTACAAAACCCAAATTTTTCCAACTGATATAATCATTTTCTTCCACTCTAATTACCATCGTGCATACGCCTATGGCAGCAATCATGCAGTTACCAGGATTGCAGATATAGTTAACGTTCTCTACCGTTTATGAAATTCTTTGAAGCAACGACAAAAGTAGTTTGAAAGTACACGACGTGAATGTTCAAAAACTTTAGCAGAAACAAATTCATGTAATTATCAAATGAAAAGAAATTCACAAGCAAGAACCCTCAATACGTTAAGAGTGAACAATGATTAGTACAAATGTAAGTTCCAATAACTCCGATGTGTTTTGTCATCTGAAGCCAAAAGCAATCTTTTAAGGATTCAGTAGTACAGCAACATGTTTTCTGCTGACTAAAAGTTCCGCCAACGTAGTAATATTTTTGCTCTTATGGTATATCAAACTTGAGAATTTGTTTCAACAATAATCAGCAGAGTAGAAATTCTAAGGTTTCTTTTACACGAAAGTACATGAAGTAATGGAGATTGTTTTAAAAATAGGCTTTCAGGAACTGAAAAATCCATGTAAATGGGACTTTTAAGGATTAAATATTTATATCCGCGGGGAATAAGGTTTCAATGATACTGATCTTAAAAGACATAGGATAGACAATATTAATTCAAAGTTATCGACGTCTATCTCTCTCCCCCACTTTTCTCTCCCTCTCTTTTCTCTCTCCCTCTCTTTCCTCTCTCTCTCTCTTTCTCTCTCCCTCTCTTTTCTCCCTCTCTCTCTTTTTCTCTCTCCCTATCTTTTCTCCCTCTCTCTCGTATCAAAGAACTTTTTTACGTCACGAAGACATCTTTTTACTGCTGAAGCATTCAAATTCAGTCTAAGATGAGTCCGTACTTTTCTATTCGTCTGTATTCTTCAAGCTAGGTAGGATCCTTCAGGTCCACCAACTCTTTAACTTTCTTCCAATGATCTTGGAAACACTGCCAAACATCACCAGTATTCAACTTGGAGACACGCAGTAGACTTGAAAACCTTTTGATAATTTAGACCATTACAAAGGGTTTTTTTTGTGATCCATGCCTTCGTTAAGAGAGAAACTTAAAATCGTTGAAGCATGTTCTATAATACCAAATAATTATAATAATAGAACAAGAAACAGACGGAATTTCTATGCTTAGAACAACTTTTTATAACCAAAGACGAGAATCAACAAACTTATTTTGAACGACATTTTCAGATTAAACCAAGATTGAAAGTTTAAATATTTTTCCCAGGGCGGAAACTTTAGTCAACAATTCTCAGTTCTGTGTCATTAAATATTTTCAGGAAATTGGTATAAAAGTTCCAATTTTTATTTATCATGAAAAGTGATCGTCAGAGTTTTTTCACACAGCCCTCTAGGTTGAATTTTCCGAAAGAGAAAAGCTACCATAAATTTATTTATTTCGATAAATATTATTAGTGTTGAATTGTGATATGTTTTACTTTATTTTTGGAGGGAAACTTTAGTAAGAGAAAGAGAGAAATCTATAATCAAAATATCAAGCTAAAAGTTTTCGCTCAAGATTCATTTTTAATGAACTTTTTTGAGGTACCTTTTTTTTTTCTATTCAGAGGAAATTAAATTTACGTAAAATTAACAAACGTTTTCGTTTTTTCCTTTTTAATATTTTTTAAACGAAAGCTTAAAAAATGGGTCTGACTTTGTAGCTTTCTACGTTGAAAAGCTTTTCATACCTGACACGAAGATACACGTAGCATTTTAACTAATCTTCGTCATTTCTCATTATCTTCAATTAAACATATGGGTAATTCCATGCAAGTGTGGAAAAGCGTTGAAAAAATTAAAATCGAGCAATGTGACTGTTCTTCATATTTTTTGCTTTAGAAGTGTTAGAAGTTTCTTAGTTATAACAATTTTTTGTTAGGAATTCAGTTTTTTAGTTTCTGCAATACTTTGAAGTTGGTATTAGAGTATTATATTTTTAGTGAAGCAAATGGTCAACATTTCAACATTGATAAGTTTCACTTTTTTTCCATTAGATAAATGTCACAATGGAATATTATAGTTCATTACACTTTAAATTAATATTGTCATTTCCTGAAACAAGTGTTTTCAATTTAATTAAGTGATTTACGTCAATCCCCAAAAGGCTCTGTTCTATGAAACGTAAGTTACCAAAAACATGTTAAAGTTTTTAAAGCAAATAAAGAAAGGGCAATACAATGTTAACTATGTTATATTATCTATTTTATAAGTGTGTACTAAGCAAATAACAGTACTTTTCTTTTGATTATTGTTTATTTAATTTTTTGTGCGACAATCAAATTGTGTAACGTAAGTTACCCACATATGCAGATAACGTAAGTTACCTCAGTAGAACTTAAATGCTTGTGTTTAGAAATAAAGTAAATTGTGAATAAAACCTATGTGGTTAATAGGAGTATTTAAGAATTTTTTTAATTGTACTGTATTTACTTAATTTAAATTAATCATATTTCTTAAAATGTCTCTATTTGTTAATAAGATTACAATACACCTCTATTATAAATTACATGTTTCTTTTTGGCTTTTAAGATATTAATTCTCTCTAAACAATATCACTGCATTCAGAATATTTAGGAGGTAATGTACTATGAATTATTCAAAAATGACTTCTGTTATGATTTAAAGTTATCAAATATGTTTTGGAAAAAACAAATATAAAAATATTTTATCTCTTTCAATTGAAATATATTTTATTCTGCATTAAAATGCCACTGAACTCTGCAGAAAAGATGCGTTATAAAAGGGGTATGAGAAAAGTCATGTAGATATTACAGATTCCTAATAAAAGCACTCTTGACAGTATTGAAATATGATGTTAGGACAAGGCTTCACTAGATAGAGCAAAATTTATCAAAAATATTTTCCGAAGATCCGCACATTGACAATGATCATTTAAGAACTAGAAACAAACAAACTGCAGGGTTTCATTTAGTTAGTATTTTAAGGAACAAGAAGAAAAAACAGAGAGAGATAAAAGCTGGTGACTGGTGTGTGGTGAAGTACGAAAATACATTGTATCCTTGAGTTGTGACGATTATTGAAGAGAGTTTAAAGTAAAAGTAATGGCTGCCGTTGGAACCATTTAGGAATGGGCAGAAACGACTGATGAAATTTTTATAAGAGAAAACATGATTCGAAAAATAGACTTATCTGAACTTGTTAATACCAGCGACTAGTATGCACTTAAAAGTCTTATGTTTTGTAATATTTTTTATTTCTCATTGATTTTGACATTAAATTTCTGTAAATTTAACTCATAATTGTTAATTTTCAGTATTTTGATTTAAACTAAGCTGTAATTTTCATTCATTAATTTTTATAATAAAGGTATGGTTGTAAGTAAATTTTGTAGCGTAAGTTACTGTAACATAAGTTATCCAGTTAAAAATTCCCATAAATTTCAATTTTTTAAATAAAATTTTTAATTTATGAAAATAAATTCCTAATTATTATAAGAAACTGATAAATTATACTTTAAACAAAAAAACAGCTATAATAGAGTAGAAATTTGGCTTAGAACCAATTTTCATATGATGTCATTCCCTTTTTGCGCAACGTAAGTTACTGCCTTATTTCTGACGGCTAAATTTTGTAAAATTTAAGTGAATTGAATATTTTTGCATTTTAATTTTGCTTTTGACTGTCATTTTCATTGAATGTTTTTGTACAAGGTTTGTATAACAATATTTGTCTGTACTGAGGTGCTAAATGCATAAGAGTTGGTCGAAATGTAACGTAAGTTACCGTGGAATTGCCCATATGCCAGTATCGGGAGGATGGGACACATAGAATTATACTTAAGTTAAACATAGCTTTAAATTTCTAAATCTTTCACCATATCTGACAATCGTAGCACCATATTTGCGGCATTAACCGATTTAGCTGCAGGGTCCTATAAAATTAATTTCACCAATACCAAAAGTAAAAAAATGAATGTTTTTTAACAGTATAATACAGCTCATTTTATAGCAATAAACTGTAAAAATTGCTAATTTTACAGTAATAAACTGTAAAATTGCTACTTTAACAGTACTAAACTATAAAATTGCTATTTTGAAAGTTTATTACCGTGCATTTTACAGTTTTAAACTGGAACCTCTGCTGCCAGTATTATACTGTTGTTTTTACAGTATAATACAGCTAAATTTTACCGCAAAAACTCAAACTGCTTGCTTTACAGTAAGAAACTGTAAAATTCCTAGTTTTACAGTTTATTACTGTGCATTTTTTGTTTTGAAATTGGAACCTCGGCAGTCAGAATTATACTGTAAAAACAACAGTTAATTTTTTGCATTGGAGCAAAATCAACACGATCTTCGATACAAGTTAAATCTTTAATGTACTTCAGTTTATTTCTTAGAAGTTGAGTGATAATTTTAAAATTTCGTCAAACGAAACATTTAATGCCCATCCAATAAATTAATTTATTCTCAAAAAGGTTGATCGCTACAAGTTTATTACATAGTTCGCTGACTCTTGACGTGCTTAGTGGGATGGAACTTAAATCAGCTCATTCAGGTATTTTACCAAATGTTTTCTAAAAATCTGGAAATGTAATCCACAGTTAACTAGAAACTCAATGCGTCAATATTTACGTTTCATTACCTAAGACTTGTGGCTGCTTGATTTTGGAGCAAAAAATCACTTCAACTATTCTCTTACTAAATATTTGTAGTAACAGACGGTAAAAAATATCGCTGCAAACTTGCGTAATGTCAATAAATTTTTCACGTCGTGTTGGAAATAATTTCAAATCACCAAACGCCAGGTTTTAGAGCTAAAATTCTTACTTTATAGATTGGGAAATGGTTACGTTGTACTCCATAATAAAATTCAGCTCTTTGTCCATTCAAAATTTGCAAGGATAGAGTATTTAAAAAATATAGGAAAGTTTTTTTTTTAATGCATTCCTTAAAGTTGTATTTTTATGTGAAACTAGTGGATGTGCCAGGCGTCGCGAAGGTTTAAAATGCGACATGCCAAATCCAAGAAGAGAAACAGATATGACTTGGAACAAAGTTTTTTTTTTTTTTTTTTTTTTTTTTTTTTTGTGAGAACACGGTCGGTTAACTTAATGTGATGGACAACGTGAAATCAACTTTGATGCGTTGTTTATTTTATTTGTCATGATTTTTTAATTGATTTCGTTTCTACTTTTTGAAAAATAAAAACAAAAGTATTATATATTCAAGGGTGATTAGTCATGAAAGAAATATTTCTTAATTATTTGAATTGAGAAAAGCCTCAGGAAGCAACGCGAAGCAAAGACAGTATCAAACGCAAAATTAGCTATCAAGGGGAAGTAAAAATGAAACACTAAATAATGATTTGAATAGAAGAAAGCCTTTAAAAAATTAGAGATTTTATGTGGAAGTTTCAACTAAAATTGGAATAAAAAAAAGAACTACCTGTCATAATTTTTTTATAATTGGTTTCTTGATGTGCCCAGTAAGGACACAAACAAATTGCGAAATTTTTAGCGAAATCCGACGAGTAGTTTTTGAGTCTATAAAGGACATACATAGGTATATACATAGCTACATACATTCATTTTTATACATAAAGATATTCTATGTTTTTCAATAAAAAACAAAGGCACCACTAGGACGTTTACGACATGATGTCTACAAGAGTGCACTATTGTCTCTTTTTGTTGTGGGGTTTATTTAAAAGTATTGCTTTCCTAACCAACTGTCACTAACAACGATTGTTAGATGAACGAATAAAATAAAGCTACTGATATTTTCATTTTATATTCAAATCAAGTGACTTCAAAGACAGTTGAAGCATCAAAGTGGTTAAAGAAATGTGCCAATTTAAAAAATGCCGTCTTTAAATTGACACATTTTATCTTGACTGAAGGACTTCAAGTTTTCTGACAGCACAAAAGAATGATTCTATTTATGCATGGTTCTACTTCAAATAAATTCTTGTGGAATTTATTTGAAGTTCAAAATATATTGACCGTAGGAAATAACGGTTTATTCAATGATTTGACTAATTTATGTTTTTTTTTTCCTTGAAGAATGAAATAGAAACTTCGAATCCTTTCGTGTGCAGTAATTAACTAAGTCACAGTTATATTTCTCAATCATTTTAGTATTATCAATTTAAACCTATTATTTATATCATTTGACTTTGGAATTAAAAAAATAATCAGTTTGGATTATTAATCACATTTGGGTTTTAAGTAGTAACAAGAGTAAAAATTTCATTTGGTAGCTAGAAAATACTCTTAACGAATCAAAAGTTGCTCCTTGCTGAGGTTTTTTTTCCTCTGTATAAACGTTATTAAATGGAAGGAATCATTTGACAATATTTATGCTGTTTACAAGCTGACAAACCGAGAGTAAGGACCGATTTACACCCATCCACTTAATATAGAGACTATGCTTTTAATGTATACCACTATGGTATTTTTGTTTATCACCAATGTCCAAAGTCTCAATTGTCAAAAAATTCCCCCCCCCCCCAAAAAAAAAAACATAAATAAAATGCAAAAACCATTATCA
>JAXGGA010024997.1:0-11205 GCA_038373865.1 Uloborus plumipes | reverse complement strand
TTGAATAACTTTATCAGAAGATAACTTTGCTTGATTTAGAATTTTCAAAATCTTTCATGCCTATTTTCAACAACGCTTTATAGATTTTTACATCCAAAACACCATGTGGAGACGAAATATACATCTAGGCAGAACAACGTCTGCCGGGTTCTGCTAGTCTATATATATAAAAATGAATGTTGGTAAATGTGTGTGTGTGTGGGTGTGTGTGTGTGTTCCCTAAGATCTCAGAAACTACCCGGGAGATTTGCCTGAAATTTTCACCGTTTGTTCCTTTTGGTACTGGGAAGGTTTAGAGACCAGTTTCAACAAAATCCGATGGTTAGTTATTTTTTTATTTCAATTTTAGACCTAATTCTGTCTTGTAATTTCAATTTAAAACTCCATTTTCGAAGGCTTTCATAATTTATAAACTTTGCTGCAACAGAATGTGAGCAGCGTAAAGTAAGGAGTAGACGAGCTGAAGCATAAAACGTAAGTTGTTTGTTTGTTTGTTCTGATCCCCGAGACCAGCAGAGCTAGATCAGGTCCATGAATCTATTCACCCGTAAAAAGTCAAGAACCATCAAGGGGTTTTGGATAAGATCCAATTTGGAAAGCCCCAGACATGATAAAATATGCTCAGGGGAGGCCTGAGCAGAAGAGCACTTAGTACACATCTCGAAGATTCTAGTTCCGTTCACCACTTTGGATCCAGCGAGTGTTATGTCTTTCCTGGCGGTTGATGACTGATGAGTGGTTGTTTTTTCCGGCAACTTATCGCGTTTTGTTAATTTTTCAGTGTGAGCAATGTCCGAAACTTCAATGAAACATTGAAAGTAAAAGTAAATAAGTTGGATCTAAAGTGGCGAAACTTCATTTTGATGCGTCCGTCTTCCTGTCAATATAGCGGTTCTAGTGTAAAGGAATTGAGCAGCAACTACAAAACTCGGTGTGCTAATGTGGTTTGATGAGTTATGAAACTTGTTGAACTTGCAGCATTAATCAGCGTTGTGAAACGTTATCACTCATTTCATTAAAGAAATCGAGTCTCAAAGTCGCCAATAGTCAGCCAAATGAAAATGGCATGATCACGATCAAGGAGACAGAACTTCTCTGCGTGGCGACTGTAATAAATTTACGTAAAAGCATTTGAGACGGTATTGTGTATAATTTCATGCTTGAACTATTCTATTGAAAATCAAGCATTTATTACCATGTGACAACAGTTAATTAAATTTTGTAATGTTTTCGAAGTTTGACAACACTGTGTAGTTCTATTAATTGTTTCAAAAATTAGTACTATCGTATTAACTCTACCGCAACTGCAGATTTGACGATTTATTTGGCTTTTCTTGTGGTAGTTTCAGATAACTGCGTGCGCGTGCGAACAACAACCGCCGAAAAAATCAGCCAAGGAAACCACCAAACTTGTTTTAACCGCCAAATCTGTAGTTGCGGTGGAGTTAATACGTAAGGACCCCCAAAATTTTGTTTTTACGTTCGGCGCTTATTTAGCTTACCTTCTACTTCTACTTGTTAAAATTCGTGTTTTTTACATAGCCATCTCTGCGTGTCGTTAACTTTTTTCAATAATACCGGCAAAAATTTGGTAAACTGAGAGTCTTGGCAATTTTTTCAATTGTGGTCACGTTTTTTTTTGACACCAAAAATTGGGATCTTCTCTATTTCCGCCTGCTGACATTACTAGAGGGGAAAAAAATTTTTCCTCCAAAATATGGCAATAGGCAATTCCACCAAAATCAATTATGAACCCCACCTCCACCAGCCAGACATACAGCGCGCAAACTGTACCATGGCAACGTTGGGGCAATAGTTTTTCTTGTAGTAGGCATTAATATGTTTTCCTTTTTTGTTTCTTAAATTTATGTGCACCGAGGGGACAGGGAAAATGCATAAGACTTTTGAGTTACTTTATTGAATAAACGATATATTGACGCACAGTCAGCTTACATTTCTTAGAATATGGCAAGATTGAGAGGAAAAGAAAAGCATATTTACACAAACATAAATTATTTATACCGTTAAATGGAAGAAATTTTCTGTGCAGCAACTTACCACAGTTTTTAAATTCCCACAAAACATGTAGAACAGCCAATTTCGATTTTATCCTTTTTCAATTAAAAAGAAAGTAATGAAAGAAATTCAACCATGTACTGAAGTGTCACTTCATTGCTATCTAAATTCCTATTTGCAATCACAGTGAAATTACTATTACTGTAACTTCAGCCCTAATAATGAGAACATGGGCTCCTGAAACGTAGTGGAAGAGCACTCGGATTTTAAATTTCAACAACATCGTTTTTGGCAACGTCTGATAAGCGGATAAATAAGAGTTGTGTTTCAAGTAAGTTGGCAAAAAAGTTTGAAGGCTTCCTTCAATGCCTTAGTTGAATTTTCGGGGAAATTATTTTAATACCAAATTGTGAGACAGAAGCTATTGCAGTTCAGAACGTCAGAAAATTTTCGGAGTAATAACTCAAACTCCTCATCAGTCATCAACCCCCAGAAATTTGTATTGTTTCAATTAGTAAGAACGTTTTTGTTTGTTTTTACTTATCATAGCACAACATTTTGCATTTATTTTTCAATAACAATTTTTTTTTACTTCTATAATCCGTCATTCTTTTGAAAGGGCTTAAGTTCCTATCTCATTTCTTATACGGTCCCTTAAAATTTTAAACTCTAGTATCTCTTTGAGTTTTGATCAGAAATAAATGTTTTTCTACTCACTCTAAGATACTTTTATAAGTATAAGGACATTCATGTTCCTCTAACACGTTCCATCTAGTTTTTGTTGCTCTAAACTTAGGTTTCTCAAACTCTAACAAAAAATATAGTATTGGCTGTACATTTGCATTCTTAATGATTAGTACATTTTTATAGGTGTAGGAAAATGTTTGAAAAGTTACGCATTTAAATATTCTATGTGTTAAAAGAGAAACGCAGTTTTACTGCATATTGTTGGTTTTTTTTCTTCTTTAGCATCAAGTTGATACAAGGAAAAGAAAAAAACTAGTTATTCCAAAACCTTCCCACCAGATATTTCCCATTCTTTCCGAACAATGTGAGTGATGCTAGAGTTGTCTCTCCTAAATCGCAGATCAAGAATACGAAATCCTTCCATTTATATGGATCTAAACGAAGATTAGCCCTCTTTTGGGTCTACAGCCTCAGTCAGAGAAGTCAGCCATCCTTCTTGGGATGCATCTGATACGCCCCTCCCCACCCCCCTTTTTTTTCTCAAACCCATTAGGTTTATTCTTTGAAGTGCATCGTCTATTTCTGCTCTGTCGGTATGTAGTGCTCCGATATTTCCCTGCCGTAGCAGAACACAGGCACAGGACCTCATCCTTTCAAATCTATCTTGATATTCATAATTCATAGAATAGAAGAAACTGGATTGTATAAACAGCCCGCTTTTTCATTACAAACTAGGACAGTATTTTTTAAGACTTAGGGACTTTACTAAAACGTTTCAAGAGGCCGTCCCCACAAATGCAAAGTTCATACAAGTTTTTTTCGTATCAGGTCACTTCCTTGTGTGATAGAATGACATTTTTGATGAAAAACAAAAATTAAAGTGATTACAATGAAATTATTTTCATTAAAATTGGCTCTCTTTTTAGCCTACTTTCCCGTTAAAAATAAAAGAAAGACGAAAAAAGTATTAAAAGTGACTCAATGCATCTAAAACATATCGCCAAGTCCAAAAAATATCGCCAAGTTAAAAAAATATTGCCAAGTCCGAAAAAAAAAGCCAAAAAGAAATAAAAAGGAAAAATGAAAATCGAAAAATTAAAAATTTGAAAGTATGGTATTGAGATGGGGAATTTGTGTGTCGGTCGGTCGGTCGGACGGTCTCTCTTTCTGTCCCCCCACCCCCCACCCCCTAATAACTTTTGAATGAATATTCCGATTTGGACAAACTTTATTTGTTGGAAAGAACTCGGCGAGTACAGCTCATTCCCATAATGGATTTTTCGATTTGAACAATTTTTGATTAAATTTTGAACCGTTCAAACAACCTGTCCCGCGATGCTAACTTTTGAGTGAACAGTCCGATTTGAACAAACTTTTTTTTGTTCGAAAGATCTTATCAAGGATACTTCATTACCGTATTTATATTTCCGATTTGAACAATTTTTCGTTCAACATTGAACCGCTCAAGCAAGCTGTCACCCCTAATAACTTTTGAGTGAACAGTGCGATTTAAATAAACTTTTTAAAGGATCTCAGCAAGGATACTTCATTACCGTATTTCATTTTCAATTTGAACATTTTTTCCTTCAACATTGAACCGTTCAAGCAACCTTTCCCCACCTAATAACTTTTGAGTGAACCGTACTAATGGAATAAACTTTTATTTGTTTGAAAGATCTCGGAGAGGCTCATTCCCATATTTCGCTTTTTGATTTGAACCATTTTTCGTTTAATATTGAACCGTTCAGAAAAAAAATTTAACATTAGCGTCTACGTGGAATTTAAGTTGAACGTCGGATTTCCTTCAAACTAACTTTGTAAGAAAATGGTTTTGATAAATAATGATTGTAAAGTACTTTTCTGAATAATCTTCTGTGAGGACTCTTATTCTGACTCCGACTCCGCAAACATGGCGGAAATGCAGGCTCAGAAAAAAAAAATGACTGACTGTGCAGACGATTTTTTGTTTATTTATTCATTTGTTTTATTTTATTTATTTATTATTATTAGTTTTTTTCTTTTGGCAGACGATTTTTTTTGTAACAAAAATTCTTCATTCACGAGCGCATTTTATTCTTTATTTACATTTAACAACTGGCAACGGATTAAAAGTGAAATTCGAGCCATTTTATTAACGAACGAGTTTTTTTTTCTTTTTTTTTTCTTTCTTTGATAAAATGTGTTTTTTTCCTTGTATTCTCTTTGTACTTTTATTTATTTGTTTATTTATTTATTTATTTTATTTTTTTTTTTGAAAACGATTGAGGATTTTTTCTACGGAAGAACTGTAACAGTTACATTCTTTAAAAGGTGCGACAAAACTTTATTTATTCGTTTATTTGCTTTTGACGTGTCGATTTCATCTGATGAGAGGGATATATTTTGCTTTTAGAAATCAGCTTTAAGTGCTAAAATGGTATGTTTGACATAATTTTCCGTCTCAGATAATCAAGAGAATAATGATCAGGTGCTAGAATGCCGATGTCGATGTACGGGAAAGTAGGCTCGTTTAGTTCTTGACTTAACTTCTTGTTTTTTTGTTAAAAAGTAAAATAAGATTTTTTTTTTTTTTTTTGAAATTTCTCATTTCTGTAAATTATATACAAATTCAATCTTCTAATTGATGAGTAATTTTAAAATACAGAAGTAACTAAATTTAAATATTTTTTCACCCATTGGGTTAAAATAATTAGTGTATGCGTAGTGATGAAATGGCCAGAATTTCCCGTGTCCAATTATTACAATAAAAGTGACCATATTTTAAATTAAATAATAAAATAGTACTGCACTTCGCGCATGCAAAATTAAAGTGTATTTTAAGTAAATTCGTTTACAAAAGCATTCCAATGAAATTATAAAAAACGAAAATTGTCAATCTTATGGAATTACCCATTATTTACTGTTTCTTGATAATCATTAATACAGCGCAAAACATCAACACAGTTTCTTTTTTTTTTTTAATATTATTTTTTTTTAAGGAACTGAATCAGAAAAGTTGTGGAAAGCCTTCGGATTTATGCAAAAAATGTACCTTAAATTGGAATGAAAAAAAACGCCACCAATCGAACTTTTTCGAATATCGTTATAAACTACAGCCTATGTGTTATTCTGATGTATGAGCTACATTATGGTAAAAGTTTCATTAAAAGCCATTCAGTAGTTCTTGCGTGAAAGAGGAACAAACATCCAAACAAACTTACGCATTTATAATAGTACATAGTAAGATAGTAATCCCTCTTCCTTCTTCTGTATCACTATGTATCGCTCTTCAGGGCCCTATCACCGGTTAAACCACGAAGCTGTGGTAGGTACGGGGGGCCCTGGAGTGTGAAATGAAATGTATCACTTCAACTTAAATTCTTATAAGTGTTTATTTTTTTCTTTAGGGGGGAGGGGAGTGGTAAGAATGATTATAGCATCTAAAAAACTATTGCAAAAAAACTGCAGAAAAAACTACTTATACTGTTGGCCCCGCTTAAACGAATAATAACGGTTCCAAGAGATATTATTCGATTAAGCGGGGTATTTGTTTGAGCGTTGATCCTTAACATTGCGTCTTTTGCATCGGTGCCGGGAAGATTTATTCGTTTCAGCGGGGTATTCGTTTATCCGTTACCCGATCAAGCGGGGCCGACAATATGTGAATATGTGAAATTTTTGCAATGTTTTTCTTGACCGAAAAATTAATAGATAATTCCGAAATGTACGAAGGAAAACACATAGGCAAATAAGAACAAATTTCTTTTTTGGTGGGGGAGGGGAAGGCTGTAAATTATCTGCATTTTGTCTTTTGTATTGACTGTGCAGTTACTTTGTAGATTATTATCTCTTCAAACTTGGCCAATAGTTATCATATCTTTTTTAAGCTGAAACACCATTATGCCTACTCTTCATTATTAGTAGTGAGTATTTTGCTGGTTGTTTTTAACTAAATATTGTACCACCTATACATATATACATAACAGGTCATTTTCGTTTGAAGAAATGAAGTATTGAAGTGGTTTGAATGATAAATGGGACATTTATTACGAAAAGCTGACAAAAACATGGTCATTGGTCAAACTTAGGCTTAAATACTTTAGTAGAATTTTATTTTTATTTTAAAAATTTCATTTGGTTTCAAAACGAAAGAAAAAATTTGTTTCTATTCTGTTTGTCGAAACCAAAACAAATCTAAGAGCTGTGGCATCCCAAACACACGATTTAATATGAGAGAAGGAAGTGGCCGGGCTTTTTTTTTTTTTTTTTGGAAAGGTTCAAAGTACAATATTCTCTTTTCCAGGTTTTCATTTGGCTAAGTTTCGACCAACTTCGAAAATTGACTGAAACGCCAATTTTTATATGTTGTCCACGATTCATTGGGAATGACAGCCAACAGATGGCTTTGACAGTTTGAGCAAAAGCGGGAGGTCGCCATTTTGGACCTGAAAGGGCAATTTAAATTTATCTGGCCTTTTATTTGCATGTTGCTTCCGAACAGTTCCCAGATAAGAGGAATAAAAAAAAAGAGAAAATGGGAAACAATGTAAAGTAACTATTTTTCTAACATTGTCTAAAATGTTTTCTCAAAGGAAAAAACAAAAAGAGCCCCAACAGTAGTTTCACACACCAGTACTTTTCTCTACTTCCTACTTTTTAGCGCAGAGCCACCACCATAACATTATTTTATTGCTGACACTTCAAAAAAGGTTTTATATATAGGTGTTGTTATTAATTGACAAGTGATTACAAAATTAAAAATGGCTTCTAAGAACGCAACAAGGTAAAAATTTCAATTTTGAAGTCTATCAAAGAAGAATGCTAAGTTCAGTTAAAATTGTTACAACAGTTTATTAGCTACTTTCTCAATTCTTGATAGAGGGGGCAGTAAGGTACTGCAGATGTGAAGTGAACTGAAGAGACTCTGACGAGAGTGATGTGGTTTTTTTTTATTATTATTGAATTAAAGGAGACTTTTTTCAGTAACTATTAGGTGAAAAACTTATTGTACCAGTACCAAGTTTATTTTATTCCATCGTTAAAAAATTTGGTTACTTTTAGACTACACTTTATGTTGTTAAAACATAAAAGTTGATCTTTATGACAAACAACTTGACCATGGGTGATATACAGTCGAGAAATGTCGCTAAATATGAAATATTCGTTTTGTCCCGTGAGTTAACAATCACTTAATAATTTATCGGAAAAGATGAAATCCGACTAATATGGAGTAATTGTCATGGTCCTAGTCCTATAAATTTCGCGCTAACGAGGTTCGACTGTATACATGGTGTCCCAGGAACATTCTAAAGACTCGAAATCATATACACTGAAAAAATGAATGTTGTTTTTACAGTATGATACAGCTAATTTTATAGTAATAAGCTGTAAAAATTGCTAATTTTACAGTAATAAACGGTAAAATTTCTACTTTTACTGTATTGCAGTAATAAACTAAAATTGCTAATTTGACAGTTTATTACCGTGCATTTTACAGTTTTTAATGGAAACCTCTGCTGCCAGTATTATACGGTTGTTTTTACAGTATAATACAGCTAAATTTTACGGCAATAAACTGTAAAATTTCTAACTGTACAGTAAGAAACTAAAATTGCTAGTTTTTCAGTTTATTATTGTTCATTTTACAGTTTTAAACTGGAACCTCGGCTGCCAGTATTACACTCTGACAAAACAACAATTCGTTTTTTGTAGTGTAGCAACCTGGGATCGGAAATGCTTGTCGATGGTATTCCAGACTGTTCGGAGTTCCATACGATGAAGATGAGAGGTGTGCGGTATAACCGGTGGAAAAAACTTAGAATATTATCTTTGACCCATGTACCTTTTGCTTTCTGACATGTTTTTCTAAAAATATTTTTCACCTGCATCTGTTTTCTGTATGGTGTTTCTGTATACATCAGTGCTTCAGAAAAGCGTTTCCGACCCCCGCAATATGGGCTATCATTGTTTTAGCCACAGTTCAATCGTAAAATTCTGACTTCATGAGGTTCACCGAAAAAGGGTTTGACCCAAGGCCTCCCAATATCTTATTCAGGCTCTGGTAAATAGGAAATAAATACGAATGATTCTGAGCAGTCCCCTCATTCAGACCAAAAATGTCGGTTTAGTAATCCTTACAGAGGAACTCTCCAATCTCAGTCTTGAGTCTGAACTCTGACGAGACGAAGGCTGTTAATCTTTTTTCTTTCCCCTTTCTTTCGACAATTTTTATTGTTATTTATATTTTTATTCATTTCCTTTTTGCACGTTGGCAGTTATTGACTGTTGTAAACGGAATTTCAGTTATTGTACTCATTGGGAGAAAAGAGGCAAGGGTTTATGACAAGAGCTACTCAGGGGAGGAATGCCGAAAATGTACCGTTTTCTTGGTTTTATTTTCGGATCAAGAGAGACTTGGAAATAAAATGAAAGACGGCATCGATTCATCACGCCGAAGTGACTTCTATTAGATTTCGAACACATATCAGCCAGCCTCGTTCGATGAACCATTTCCGAACTGCCATCTACACTGCTTGCTTCGTCCTGGTCTCAGGAAAGTTCGATATATTTTCGAAGCAAAAACTATAAGAATCATTTTTGGAACCTTGGCCAATCACATGAATGTATGATAAATTAAAAAGATGACATTTATCAATAATTTTGCATTTCTTTGATTGTTTGGATTTCGCAGGGAAAGGGACTTTTTTCTTGTGGGCTGAAAAAAGTCTAGATATATGCCATTATAGCCTCTTTGAACAATTAATAATTGCAGAGACGACGTATTTTCTTGTAACTCCATGCCCCCCCCCCCCTGGTTGAACGAGTTTCTTCGGACAATCGAGGTTCTGCAGTAGTTTCAAATTTTTGTTAGCGTACATGCTATCTTGGATGGAATTTCTCATTGCCCAAAAAACATTGGAGATTACTCTTGCAGGATGAAAGAGAACTTAACCTAAAAAATAAAATAGACAGTTCCTTTTGAAAACTGCAAACAAAAATAGATTTTTCAAGATGGGCCTAGTGATATCATGACCATCATGAGGGAATCAGTTTCCTAACTGCGCATCGAATTAATAGGAAACGCTCGTCCATCGATGCATCGCAAGAACGATTGCTAGAGAACAAAAGGAGGAACTCGATGCATTCGAAATCAATATCGTGTTTTTAGAGCACAAAAAGCGGAGCATAAACATGTTTTCGGCAATCATCGCCATCGATCGAGCCCGCTTTTAAGCGCTCAAAGCAACAAAACACGCGTTCGAAAGAGGGTGGCTGGATGAACGGTTTCCGATATTGGCCCACACACACAATACGGCATTCTTTTCTAATGACATTGGCAAGAGATGAAGACATCGGAAAGCGATGTCTCTTTAAACGCCAGCCTTCACATCCAAGCACGAATTGGCGTATTTTGTGTTATTCGATGGAGCTACATTGTTTAGCCTCCACGTGGAGATATTCGCATCACTTACAAGCCATGAGCTTTTTCCAATCGATGGAAACTATTTCTTTACAACAAAAATCCTTTCCTCATCTCCCCCCTCTCCCACACACCTTATTCAATTATTTGATATGTTTGTAATGTAGTCTTTCGTTCTTTTAACAGCTTTATTGGGTTTGTTCAAACTTTTGGAACTTTATTTCGTTAAATAGCAGGTTGTTGTGAAATTTTAGTAACAATAAAAACAGATGATTCATATGGGGAGAAATAAAATTGATATGGTGCTAGGGTGTTGATTCTCAGTTTTGTAATCGTGAACGATAATTCAGAAAACTTTGAGGTCCTATCATGGCCCTGTTTGTATCGATGGCAATTATGTTTAAAAA
Organism: Uloborus plumipes; assembly: GCA_038373865.1. NCBI lineage: Eukaryota > Metazoa > Arthropoda > Arachnida > Araneae > Uloboridae > Uloborus > Uloborus plumipes. Next base: position 696 of record JAXGGA010024997.1, on the reverse strand, counting down.
TATGAGAAAGTGGGCTAGTCCTTTAAAGTGTCCTAATGCTGCTTGCTGAGCTCAGCGTAGTTTTTTTGGCTGCTGGTGCTGTTTGGAATAGATGACAAACATCACTTTTTCACATTTTATAATTTTGTTTAAAAAGTTCTTTTTTTTTCTGCTAAAGACGATGGATAAAAAGAACTGCATTGTAGAAAAATTATTCAGCACGTTCGGGAATTTAAATAGCAATTTGCTGTACTGAATTTGATCAAATTAGTTTGATTGTCAATGAGCTTACTATCTAAATTTTCCAAATCTTCTTAATTTGCCCTAACCAAAAAAAATTCAGTAACTTGGACACATTGCCATTGAAACAGTTGAAAATCAGCTCTGTTTCTGTAAGCTTTATTACTTAAAGTGTTCCAGAACACAACATTTAAAGTGCTCCAGAAATTTGCTGGTGGTGTTAAGCAATCTGGACGCTCTACAAGTACTTGGATAATTCAGAGCTCGTAGTAGGAATAACTCCATTCATTGACTTTGAATTGATATCGTTTACTTAAAAATAAAAATAAAATTCAAATAAACCACAGTTAGCTGAAGGAAATTTCGATATTAACCCAAATTTCTTTCAACAAACTGCGGTTTACCTGAATTTTGGTAACTTTGAATTCTACAGGAACGTTTCTAAATAGTGTTCTTATTGCTGGATTCATGTATATA
>JAXGGA010024996.1:0-11209 GCA_038373865.1 Uloborus plumipes | reverse complement strand
TTTCTTTGTATCAGAAAATTTCAGAATCAGAAAAATTCGGCTCAGTTTGAGCAAACCAATAACGTTAGTTGAAGTGAAACTACATCGTAGCACAAAGCCTCAAATTTCTCTCGTCGATAATTAAAATACCGACCATGTCCAATTCTCCCAATATGATTTATGTAAGACGTGGTCAAAAACCCTACAAGATGCCGAGAATTGGGTGCAAACGGAATAAAAATAGCAGAATTCAAATGAGAAGAAATGAAGGGGCAAGTGGATAAAGGTGATATGTGACAATTTTGGAAACACATATTTTTTTTTTATCATGGATGAAGGTGATAGGGTAATTTTTTTTTTTTTTGAAAGCTTTTTCTTGAAATTAAAAAAAAAAAAAGCCACATATCATCTTTATTCACTCGTCCCTTCAATTGTGTCTATGAGTTAACACAGTTGAACACACCCTAATTTGAATTTGTAAATCGGCGAAATTCAAATGTCACATATCACCTTTCTCACTTGCCCCTTCAAATATTCTTTCGTGATTCCAAATCTGTAGAAAACGACTCATTGCCTAAAACAGTTCCAAATTGGATGTAGTATGATTTTCAGCCCATAAGTTAACGGTCAAATCGTAGCTCATACATTTATGCTAAACGGTTCACAGAACTTTGCAAAGGATTCAACTCTGCAACAAGCAATTCCAAACTTGGATCCAAGGTGTGGATCATGGTTGTCAGGATCACTCTTTCATACTGCCGAAAACAGCCTAAAACTGCATTTCGGAATTTAAATTTCGAGAAATTATCAAATTAGTTGGGGTAAATATCAAACATCCTATTACTGCGCGAATATTTCACTTATAATTTAAGGGACAAATGGACAAAGGTTATATGTGAAATTTTTTTACATTTCTAGAAAAGCTTTAAAAAAAACGTTATTTTTTTAATGGATTTTTCTCAACGGGTAAAACAGGGTCATATTTTTAGTTAACAATAATTTCTGTGATTGGTAGACGTATCTTAGTTTTCTAAAAATAACCTAGATATTTTTGCATTTTTCTGTTTTTATCAATTGAATCGGTGAGAGCAAAAACCAAATCAGTCAAAAAATTCAAAAATTCGTTTTTCATGGAAACAAGCTCTGGAAGGCAAGATGCGTGTCGACAGCAAAAATCGCGTCAATCAGGCTAGTAGTTCTAAAGTTATGGAGCCTACCTTCTGAATGTTGAGCGCAGAAACGACGTGAGTCCAGTGACTGACGTTTATGCACCCAACGCTAGAACGAGCATGACTTTCTAAGGGCGCGCATTCGTTCTCAACGATCTGATTTCGGTACTATTAAGAGGACGATACGTAAACATGATTGAATTTACACACCTAAATGACTAACGCAGCCAGAAAATGTGCAAAAGAGACAAAATTTAAGTTCACCCTCACTCGATCCAAGGAGTTCCCCTATAGCTTTAAGGGAAAGGGGGGATTGCGGCATATAATTTCTTTGATTGGAGTGTGCTAAGCTGCTCAAGCTTACTTCCCGAAATGTCGCTTTTGCTTCAAGCCATGCCTATCCATCAGTCAAAATTACATTTTAAAATGTCCTGAGCCAGATTTAGACTGAATCTATGTAGTTTTTTCATGATAGCAATATACTTATACATGCATGTTATGATGCAGGAAAAAGAGAATTGTTCAATTATTTGAAAATTTGGAGGAGCTATGACTTTTTTGTCTCTCCTGAAAAATTTGAAATTCTTGACTGATGTTTTTGCGCTTACCGATTCAATTGTCACATATTACCTTTATCCACTTGCCCCTTCAATTTCTGCGTTTACTTTTTAAAACTGAGATCGCTCCCTAATTGGATGCTGGATCTGTCCTTGCTCCCCAAAACGATTCCTCAACTAGCAGCAAACGACTCTTTATCGCTTTAACGTCGGACTATTACTTCTGCAAAGAATGTTTGAAAACTGAAATAAGAAACAAAAATCGGATCGTGACAGTTGCACCACTGTCCTCGTTTTAGCATGATGATAAGGCAACCATTTTGAGATAAGAATAAGCGAATTCTTTTTGCATAATTTTACGCCTGATTTTTGTTCTTGATTCATCTTACTAATTGTCTTTGAACCTCAATTCAAATCACGTCTCATTGTCATTGATAACAGTGGTTGAATTAGAAATACTACATTTAACTCTCCCTCGATGGATGGAAATAGGAAATGACAATGACACAATAATTAACAAGTACAGGTATCTAGTGAAAAGGAATTTTAATAAGCTTTTGGAACTGACGAATTGAATCTTGGAAAGGCTGGGAAGACTGAATTATTTGTAAAGTTTCAAAATTCCAGAACCAACAATTCTCCGTTTGGTGAAGTTCAACATTTAAATTGATTCTTTAATTTAGTTAACAGTTAAATACAACTATTATTATTCATTTTTGTTTTCAGCAACTATTGAAGAGATTTCTTCTAAATTGACAGTAGTATAGAACAAGTACAAGCTTGTTTTAAGTGAGTAAAATTTTTAATTGCAAAAAAAAAAAAAATTCAATGCATAAAGGAGGGGAAAATATAGAACCTGTTTTTGATGTTATTTTTGCACTACCAAGTAAAATTGTCCAAGGCAGATTGTTCAGCTATTTTAACGGTAAGGCTTAAAAACTATTTTCCAAACGTTTTTATGTAATTTCAACACTTTTATTATGTCCTTCGTAGGGCCCAATTTCCCAATAAACAGACTAGGCCCCTTAGGGCGGAAAATATCGCTTTGACCATGCATTTTTTAGTTATTATTCTTGAAAACAAAATAATAATATTCTTTCATTTTGGATAACGACACCCTTTTCTTGTTATTTAATAAAGTTTAGTTTCACGCATGTTATGAAAATGATAGATTTCAAGCGAGTAAATTATTAGTATAAAACAGTAATTGTGAGGACGAAAAGTGGGCTTCGATTGAAGAAGAAAAGCAGGTGTAATTGCGTTTGGAGAAAAATCGCAACAAGATTGAAGTTAGTCTAAGATTTTGGCTTCATACTAAAGTTTTTTTAATTGTGGTTTTTTGAGTGATTGAATGGATTTTCTCTTTTACACATTGTTTTCTGTTAATACTATATAGTCTTGGAGGCAAACAAATACTACTAAAGAACGAAAAAAAAATCAATGGTTCTAAATAAAGGAAACATGCTAAATTAAAAACCGAAAAATATAAAAGTCTTAAAACAGTTTTTAAAACGTGATACATATTTTTAAAATGGATAGTTTTCAAAAGCGGAAACTTTGAACCTTTTGGAAAGTAATTCAATAGCAATTTACAAATAAAATGCCATCAAAAACTGAGAAGTGGTAAAAAAAAAAACTCTCGTGAGTGAAGGTATAACACGGAGGAAATTATTCAAATCATAGATTCATAAATTAAAAAAAATAACAGGATAAAAATTCTAGTACAAAAAAATGAAGATGACAGCTACGACAAAATGATCAATGTGCAAAACATTGAAGTTCAGGGCTCAACGAAGATTAGCAAGCGTGCTTGGGAACTAAACTCTGCGGGGTTCTTCGGAAACTGGAATTGAACTCCAAATATTATTTAAACTAAAGTCATGTTAATTGTTTCCCACCCTAGAACAGTAAAAAGCCTACTGTCACAATAAAAACGTACATAAGTAAATAATATTCAACGTCATCGTTTCTTCAAAAGATGGGCAATTTTAATTTTCAGAATGTAGCGTTTTTCGAGCCAAAGAATTTTACTGCTTCTTTAGGAGGAGGTCGGTGGATTTCAAATCTGCCTAGGGGCGGCATAAAACTAAATTCGGCCTTGTGTCCCTGATTTGTCTTGGATAGGTGAGATGAGCTTTTTAATCGGTACCAAAAACAAAAATAAAAAGCAACTCCCAATTATAGATTTAATCTTAAAGTATAACAAGAAGTTCTGTCAAGAACTAAACGAGCCTACTTTCCCGTACATCGACATCAGCATTCTCGCATCTGTCTCTTGATTATCTGAGACTGAAAATTATGTCAAACATACCTTTTTAGCACTTAGAGCTGATTTCGAAAAGCAAAATATACCCCTTTCATCAGATGAAATAAACACGTAAAAAGTAATTAACGAATAAATAAAGTTTTGTCGCACCTTTTAAAGAGTGTAACTGTTACAGTTTCTCCGTAGAAAAAATCCTCCATCGTTTTCAAAAAAAAAAAAAAAATAATAATAATAATAATAAAATAAATAAATAAATAAATAAATAAAAGTACAAAGATCATCAAAACACATTTTATCCAAGAAAGAAAAAATAAAAAAGAAAAAAAAAACTCGTCCGTTAATAAAATGTCTCGAATTTCACTTTTAATCCGTTGCCAGTTGTTAAATATAAATAAAGAATAAAATGTTCTCGTGAATGGAAAATTTTTGTTAAAAAAAATCGTCTGCCAAAAAAGAAATAATAATAATAACAATAAATAAAATAAAACGAATAAATAAACAAAAAATCGTCTGCACAGTCAATCATTTTTTCCTGAGCCTGCATTTCCGCCATGTTTGCGGAGTCGGAGTCGGAATCAGAGTCCTCACAGAAGATTACTCAGAAAAGTACTTTACAAACATTATTTATCAAAACCATTTTCTTACAAAGTTAGTTTGAAGGAAATCCGACTTTAAGTTCAGGATCAACATTCAACTTAAATTCCCCGTAGACGATAATGTTAACTTTTTTTCTGAACGGTTCAATATTGAACGAAAAATGGTTCAAATCAAAAAGCGAAATATGGGAATGTATGGGAAAGCATCTCCGAGATCTTTCAAACAAAAAAAAGTTTATTCTATTCGGACGTTTCACTCAAAAGTTATTAGGTGGGGAAAGGTTGCTTGCACGGTTCAATGTTGTACCAAAAATGTTCAAATTGAAAATTTAAATGCGGTAATAAAGTATCCTTGCCGAGATGCTTCGAACAAAAAAAAGTTTGTTTAAATCGGACTGTTCATTCAAAAGTTATTAGGGGTAACAGCTTGTTTGAACGGTTCAATGTCGAACGAAAAATTGTTCAAATCGAAAATGTAGATACGGGAATGAAGTATCCTTAAAAAGATCTTTCGAACAAAAAAAAGTTTGTTCAAATCGGACTGTTCACTCAAAAGTTAGCATCGCGGGACAGGTTGTTTGAACGGCTCAAAGTTGAACCAAAAATTGTTCAAATCGAAAAATCAAATATGGGAATGAGCTGTACTCGTCAAGATCTTTCCAACAAAAAAAAGTTTGTCCAAATCGGAATGTTCATTCAAAAGTTATTAGGGGGGGGGGGGACAGACCGACAGACCGACAGACCGACACACAAATTCCCCATCTCAATACCCTACTTTCAAATTTTTAATTTTTCGATATTCATTTTACCTTTTTTTTTTTTTTTTAACTTGGCGATATTTTTTGGACTTGGCGATATTTTTTAGATGCATTAAGCTATTTTTAATACTTTTTTCGTCTTTCTTTTATTTTTAACGGGAAAGTAGGCTAAAAATGAATGTATGCATGCACCATGTACCAATGTACCTTAGGGTGGTTCAAAAATTTTTTTTTTGCTACGGACCAAGGCTCACTCTACTTTTTTACATTTATGCATAAGATCACTCCCCTAAAATTTCAGCTCTCTACTCTTAATGGAAGATGGTGCTCAAACACCCTTCATTTTTACGCTTTTGCGTAATTTTCACAATTTTTGAGTTTTTCAGACTAAAGAGACCATTTTCTTGGAAGAGATTTTTTTCCAATAATTCTCATTTTCCAGCGAATAAATATTAATTCAAACAATTGGAAAGTTTCTTAATTGTTTGAATCTATATAGCAACACCTTTGATACAATCGATTATTTTGTAGATCGCAGCATACAATGTAGATTGCAGTACTACTAGTAAGGGGGCTACGGGAAAAGAAACTGCATTTTGTGACAAAAGCATGAAACTTGGTAGGTTTGTAGACAATGTATAAAAAAACATTTTTAGAAGGGGAGTCAATCGGAAATCCCCCCCAAACCCCTCTTAGCGGCCATTTTTGGTCCAAAACTAGAAATAGCGCTTTTTTGTAATTATTATTATTATTTTCTTCTGAAATCATTGGCTATATCATTAAATATGCGTTTATTGTATTTTTTATCGTTTAAAGCTCCACTTAGAGACTAATTTTAAAAAGAACAACCCAAAAATGCTTTTTTTTTTGGCAAATCGATATTTTTTAAGAATAAATTCGTGGAAGTGAATTCCCTCCCCCCATGAATGCATTAATGGTTTAAGAATGTAAATATACATTAAATAAATGTTTAAAAAAAGTAGGGTGCCGGTTATCCGGATCCTAATTGACCGAACCGTCCAATTATCCGGTCATGATACCTCTCATTTTTATGACTAAGCACACATCATCGAAAATGTTCCCCAAGGGTACAAAAGCACAAGAACTTGAGGGAAAAGTTAATGTCAAGATAGCATGATTCTACCAAAATACAATTTAAAGTTTCAATTTCAGAAATTTTAAAGTTTTAGTTTTAAATTTATTTTTCCTCTTATTTTTATAATTGTTGCCGTTGCTGATTTTTTTTCTTAAAATATGGTCGTTCATTAGGTGACGAATATTTTCCAGGGTATTTATCATTGGTAACATGTGTCATTGTTCATATGTTCCCGTAAATGCTATTTATATGGATCGAGATTAGGAAAGATGCTCATATTTTTATAAGTTACGGTTTCTCATAGTCTTGTGGTTTTACATGTTCAAAAGTATTGTTTTAAATGCCTCTATTTTAATTTTGTTTATGTGTTAAAGTTTAAATGGTAAACTTTAATGGTTAAAAATGTAAATGGCATGGTTAATGCTTTAATGGTTTAAAAGTTTAAATGGCAACCAGGGGTTATGTTTGGTAAAAACAACCCCAGGAAATGTTGTTTTTACCAAAATTATTACAACAGATATTTACTGGATTAGATTTATTTTCTATTCGAAATTAACTCCAAAAAAATCTATTGTGCCCTGCAGCAACTTTAAATGTATCAGTCTTGTACTGAGGTTATGAAACAATGTTCGAAATTCTGTCAAAACAGGCAAAAATTAGGCAATTATCAGACTTCGTAAATGTAGGTAGATTTAAATTTGAAGAATTATTTGTATCGGTAAAATTTAATGGAAAGAGGGATAAGTGGCATAAATCTTGTATCTTGAGGTATAACAGTACAAAAGTCAGAAGAGCTGAAGAAAGAAAAAGAAAGGAAAACTTTGAAGAGTGCCACGTAAGTAAACATTTTGAAGAGGCTTCAGTTCAGCAGAAGAGAAAGAAATGCACTTCATCCTTTCTAGATTTGTGTTTCGAAATCAGTTGACAGAAAATACGAAATTGCGTGTTGGTAAAAGCAGACAGTACGCTCACTGCTGAGTTGGCGCAAGCTGACGTAATAGCTCAAGAATGCAAGTACCACCGTACTTGCATTCGTAAAACTTTACTTGTAAAACTTTATCACTCATGAAGGACAGCAAATGATTGTTCTGAGGAAAATATTTATTCACGAATTGAATTAATTGCCCTACACCGAGTAATTTCTTACTTGCAAAATCTTAGAGTTAACCATAAGTATCCAATTTTCAGAATATTCGTTCTACTAAAATATTATTCTGAAGGAATAGTAAACTCTTCAGATCCTACAACACATAATTTATCAATCGAAAATAAATCTGCTAATGATGTTGACAATACCGGGCTTAGAGCAAAGATATTATCACACTTCGGACATGGACATATGCATGCAGAGAAATCAGGCTTTGAATATGTTTTAGTTTGTAAAGGTAAGTGAATCAATATGTGTCTCCAGTACTAGCAGTTTCAAAGATGCTGTCGCAAGTGACATGATAGTGAATTCCACTAGGACATGCATTTGAAAGTCAACTGCCAGCGTCGAAGGCGGATTTGAAGAGTCAGCAAGAAACTGTTGATCCTCTTCTTCCGTCCTTTTAAATAACTTGTTATATGGTACTTGCAATATTGATGGTCTTCCTTCTCAACCATTACTTGCAATTTGTCAGTTGTATTTAATATGCATATATATATACTTCAAACAAATTAACAAAGCAAACTATCAAGCATCAAGTAAACAAGGAACAACCAATACCTGTTTATTTGGCCATTAAAGTACACGAACAGACTAGAAGAAAAAGTCTTGTTGACATAATGCATATTTTGGAACTTTTCATTTCTTACCCAAGGCTTCTAAAGATTTCTACTGGACTCTGCAAAGCATCAGTTAAACAAATTGATAAATATAAAACTACATTTCCCTCACATTTCAGGATCTTTGTTTTTACACCGGCCGCGCACGATAATTTTTATTATAACTCTAGTAGTACAACAAACAAGGACTCTTTCCATATAACAAGCATTTCAATGTTTCAGCATGTGCCATTTCAGCAGCAAGGCTCAAAAATTCCTCTTGTATTTCCCGAAATACCATCTTCTAAAAAGGTCGCTCAGTTACCACATCAGGTATATCATTATTTGTAAATCCAGCATATCTTTCAGTGAAGGAACCACCACAATCTAATTTTGATGGATTAAATAAGTCAGAAATGCTTTTCATAGAAACTAAATTAACAAATGAATTCTTGAAAGAGGTGAAATGTCTTAAGCGAATTTACGTCACGCAAGTGTAAAACAAACTGCTGTCAAAAACTTGTTGGTGCTTCAAAAATGTACTGTGTGCACCAATGTGTAAATTCTGCAATGGAAAATGTTGTATATCTACACTGCTCGACATTGAAAATGCAACACCAAGAAGGAGTGGTCAGATATTGATGAAATTTGGTAAGAAGACAGAGACAGCATGGAACAATAAGCGATATTTATTTCAAAATAAATAAGCAAAATTTAGAGCGAGGACGGCGTCGGCTCAGTAAGAAGTAGGACCACCGCGGACAGCGATGCACGAAGAAACACGTCTAGGCATGGAGTCAATAAGCCTGCGGATGGTGTCCTGAAGGATGGCACTCCATTCCCTTTCAATCATTTGCCACAGTTCGTCCTCTGAACGAGGCAGTGGCAGGTTCTGCAAACGGCGTCCAATCACGTCCCACACATGTTCGATTGGTGGCAAGTCAGGAGAGTATGGTGGCCAGGAAAGCATCTGTACACCTCGTAGAGCATGTTAGCTGATTCGAGCACTGTGAGGCCGGGCGTTATCCTGTTGAAAAATTGCATTGGGCAGACCCTGAAGGTAGGGGATTGCCACCGGCCGCAGTACATTATCTACATATCGTTGGGCCGTCATAGTGCCCCGAATACGAACTAGAGGTGATACGGAATTGTATGCAATAGCGCCCCAAACCATTATGCTACGTTGTCGCGCTGTGGGGCGTTCCACAGTTACTGCCGGATTCGATCTTTCTCCACGTCAACGCCACACACGTATGCGATGACTATCGCTGGACAAACAGAAGCGGGATTCATCTGAGAACACTACGGTTTGCCATTCTGCCATCCACGTCGCTCTGGTCCGGCACCATTCCAAACGTTGGAGTCTGCTGTGAGGTCAATGGCAGTCTTCTTAGCGGGCGCCGTGATTGCAGGCCACGTGCAACCAGTCGACGGGAAATGGTTCTGGTCGATACAGGAACATCCAGGGTACCTTGCACGTGCTGCAGAATCGACGTACAAGTGACTTGCGGGTCCGCCACAGCTTGTCGGTGAATCCGTCGATCCAAGCTGTCTGACGTCACTCTGGCTGCACCTGCACCTCTCAATGTGTCTACATTTCCTCTTTCCAACCATCTCCGACACAGCCGATGCACAGTGCTTGCATCCATGTGGGTATCATCTGCAATTTGACGTATAGACCAACCACCCCTTCTCAGTCCGATCACCATACCCCTTGTAAAGTCGTCTATATGCTGGAAGTGTCTTCGTTGAGGACGGCGTGGCATTTCCTCCTATCACACGTATCCTTCGAGACAAAAACCAAATTTCTCCGATAATTAGTCTGGCAGAAAAACCAACATGAACATAGCCCACTTTTCAACTCCATTCTCTTATATCTTACTTCACGTGCGTCGGAGAGCTGCGCATTTCATATCATTTGCATAACTCAGTAACGTGCGTCTACGGTAAAATTTGCATGAATTTCTGACCACTCCTTCTTGGTGTTGCATTTTCAATGTCGAGCAGTGTATGTAAATTACTAGCCAGTTCAATTACGAAAAATCAGCTTGTATATAGCCATTACACATAATCATTGTATATAATTGCTTGCTCAGATTTATATTGAAATTCAGTTGTTTCTTTTGTTATAAAGGGTTACTTTTCAATAACAGCACAATATAATAAGTAGTAGAGATGTTGCTTAATTAACACAGCACTAAACTTTTTATTACAGCAATTTTTTTTTTCTTCTCTCATCTTTTAGAGAGAACAAACTCCTCAAATCGTTTAATGTGAAAAAAACTTGAAATTTGTTTTAAAGCTTTTTCTTTAGAATTTCGCAGTTGTATGAAAATATGATCGTGCCTCCCCCTCCCCCCTATTTTATAGGTGCAAGCGTAACTTATAATCCTGCTGAATGTGAGTGAAATTTCCATGACATTGCGTATTTTTTTTCAAAATGTTTGAAGTTTTTTTTATTACTTTTTTCGTCCATAAAGAAAACTGGTTTTATTTTAATTAATCAAAGATAAATATTCATTCTTAAGGAACAATTCAAACGGTTTTTTTTTAAGTTTTGAAAAAGTACTAGTTTTGCTTATGATTTTTAATTTCTGTTTTTATTTTCAGTTTTGCAATACATTTTTATGAGTAAGTTTTAAAAAATATGCTCGGGTTTTCCAAAGTTTCGGATTTTTGGGGTTCGGATTGCTGGGATTTTAATGCAACTAAATTGTTTTTCTTTAATATAGTGCTTTCAGATACATAGTTGGACACCCTTAAACCGGCCCCTGAAAACAATTTGGAAGATTTTGATCAATTTCAGTTTTTTAGAAAAAAACGAATTTTTAATGAGTACTATTAAAATTAATCGGTTTTAAGCTATTTTGACGGTTTTCTAATCTTTGTTTAACATAATTGAACTCTAATAAGATGATAAAAAAGGTGTTTTTTGAAAAAGAAATAAGAAAAGCAATTTCGGACTTTTTGACCAAAAATGGCCGCCGGAGGGGTTTGGGTGGGGATTTCGGAATGGCTCCCCTTCTAAAAATGTTTATAAAT
>JAXGGA010024995.1:0-11213 GCA_038373865.1 Uloborus plumipes | reverse complement strand
TAAAAACTATTATATCATTTAAGTTGGACCAAACTGAAACTGCGTGCAAAATTTGGTTAAAATCGGTTCAGTAGCTGAGGAGTCCATTGGCCACAAACACAGGGACACGTAATTTTTATATATTAAGATATATATATACTGTTTTCGAAAAAAATATATAATTCTTTCTGAAAGCCACTATGCTTACAGGCAGACATACTATATTTGCTTGATTATTCAACTTACATTTGACCTTTTCTGCTTTTTATCAATATTATCATGATATCTTAAAACTTCTTTCAAGCTTTTTTTTTCTTCAACTTTATGTGCAAGTGCAAAGTTATTTTCAATGAAGGCAAACAGAAGCCGCTAGCATCCCCCAGGAAAATGTTTGGGAATATTATGTTTTTCGTATTAAAAGTAACTAAAAAATAATTTGAAAGTCAAATATTTTATTTAAAAACAAATATATAATGGTGCAGTCATTTGAGCTTAGAATTTTAAATTAGCACCGAAATGAATAATTCATGTAATTAAGAAAGGTCAACATCATGCGATGAATATATGTTGAATGTAAATAACTAGAGTAAATATTGCAAAAAAAAGTTTGAACACTTTAACACGACATGCACTAACTGAAAATACTTACTGTCGAGGGTCCGTGATTTAAGAGCAAATAAATTGAGTTCTCCAATTATTGTTCTTTTTTTTAACAATGAATCTATTTTTTTCCACTTAAATGCAGAAATCTATTTCTGTTAAATATAGTTTTAACTAAATACTGATGTTTTTAAAACGTTTTTCGTCCCTTAGCTTTGCAGCACTAAACGGAATCGCTGAAAAGGGATAAAATTAAGTTTCTTCAAATAAAAAAATTAATTTTCACTTTTTATTTCTTTTTACAATTGATAAAGTACTAATTTGTTCTCCAATTTCTCAAGAGCTATTTTTTAACATATTAGTTTACTTTTAAACATTTTCTGACTTGTAATTCCGAATCCAAATCAGACTAATAAACTATCCGCTAAATCTCTTAGAAAGGTTCGTGTATCTAAGATTATTCACCTTTATTTCTGATCTAACTTTCTCTTCGGTATACTGATGGAATTTTTTTTTCTGTCCAAAACATGCCTAGTAAACCTAAAGGCATGATTTCCATTTAATAACGTATTGCACATTTTGCAGTGCTCTTGAATTTTCTCCTCGCAAAAGTGTTTGTATCGAAGAAGGAGATTAGTTGCTGGTTTTCCCGGTTAAGTTGTCGTCCTTCTTGCGTCAGTGCCAACGTAGGTCAGTATCCACTCTAAAATACAGTGTGTTTTCTCGTAGTTGAATTGGCAGAGGGAGTTATGGATGTCGTGAGTGTCCTGTCCAGTGATACCTTTCTGAATTGCTTAGAGAGCAGCTTTGAAGTCACTGAAAATGAGGATTTCTGCTGGTTGTTATGGTTTCTTGCTTGATGTAGATGATTAATGCCTCTTGAATCGCTAAAAGCTCACAAGTGTAGTTGGAGGCAATTTGTTAAGCACCGATTTTGTAATACTCAAAGGTACCGTCTTGAACTATTAAGTTGATTTCGGCTCCAGCATACATTGATGTCTCGTCAAAGGATCCTTTCATGAAAGCGCAGACAAACCACAGGACTTGGTTTTTGTTCTGATTCCTTTAACATTGATGGCAACTGTTGGATCTCTTTGGAGCAGGAATCGAGGATATTGAAAAATGTTTTCGTGTTATAACGGCGTCTCTTGTAGATGGTAGGGTGGGCTCCACTATGATGGTGTATGCGTTATGTCCACGGTTGATTCTCTGCCTAATCTCTCGATTGAACTGTAAATTTGACAATCTTTTTAGCTTTGAGTTATTGTTCCAAGAGCGAAGATTTATACTATGAATGTGTTTTTCGTGATTGTTTCTGGTTTTGTTCGTGAGTTTAGCAACGTTATATTTTCTGCTATTCTCTAGAGACTCCAAACCAAGTTCTTAATGTGATTTTAACTTGTCTGTGCCATTGAGACTGCACTGATAATGATGTTTGTAGCTCTTGCCTGCACATTGTTTATTTTCTTTAACATCTATTTAGATGCATGAGATCATTCAGCGTATGCCCTAACGGTCCGGGTTAAAGTAGCGCAGCTAGTTTTCAGGGCCTTTAGGGGGTCAGGGGGAGTTCTGGTTCTGCATTTAATTAAGAAAGGTTTTTTCTTGCCCTCTATTTATTGATTACAGAAGCTATGTTTCTTTTTCTCACTATTTATTGACACCCAAAATTCCCCACGCCATTTGAAATGCACCAGACCGGAAAATGTGGAGGATCTAATGCGCATAATCATTTGAAATAACAGCCACTGAATTGATTAATTTTATTAACCCATAAAACAACTAAAATTACTTACCTGAATTTTTAGCTGCACATATTCGTGAATATCATGGATACCTAAGGGTAAACTTTATTTGATTTCAAATCACAATATTGGATAAAAAAGCAAAACTTCAACTTAATAATTGGCGTTATAAAACTCAGAATTGAAAACAGATGAAACGTTTAAAAATTAGTAATTTCATTTGCCAATTTATGCCTGCCTATTTTATAACACATTTCTTGTTATTGATTTATTATTTTATTTTTTAATTATTTACTTAATTTCCAGAAAATGAAATCTTGCACTTAAAAGAATGATATACTTCTGATCTAAAGTTGTGCAGACTCATGATCACAACATGTTTAATAGGATAGCTTTAGAATAAAAATATCCTCAAAAAGATTTTATGCAAATATCTGACGAAATACTTTCCTTACAAACCATAAATGCAGATTGTAGGGAATATAAGGACATTAAACTTCCTTGATATTAGATAAGGATCGACATTTCTTACCCTAAATACTAGGTATAAAACATGGCAAAGTAATTTGGTGATCGGATTCCAATAAAACATAATCGTAAGAAATAAAATTTACGATTTTTTCCTGGAGGATATTGAACATAAAGTGTCACAATCTATATTATCAATTATTGTTTTAGTTTTATTTTACATTTCTTTTAATCAAAAAATAGGAAAAATTCAAAATTTTTAAAATAAATATTTCACTTCGGAAAAAAATGTCAAACGCTAAGATGACATTTCTACTCTCTCTCTCTCTATATATAAAGGCTTGAGCAAAAATTTTAGTGAAAACTAAAACGTGTTTTTCCTTTTAAGAAATGATTATTTTTTAAAGATACGTCTTATGCAAGATAAAATGGACATTGACGCTTTAAAATTCTTCATACATGTCTTATAAATTTTAATATTAGACATACTGAAATGTAATGAATAGTCTGAAAAACTGAATGAAATAACTTAGACGCAATTTTTAAGGTAGCGGTTAACCCTTTGAAATTTAATTTTGTAAGGTATACGCCAAGTTAATGTTTTAAACTCTCTTCTTCCTTTAAGCCTTATTTTTGAGTTTTGGAGTCGTCGGACGATCTTGCTATTATGGATCCAATGTATTTACTGAAAAAATGTAAGGTAAAATAACTAGTTTACTATGATACCCTAACCGGCAACCAACGAATAAGCATACGCTTATTCATAACTGCTGACTTTTTGGTCCATGGATAATTTCCTTCTGGCTTTTACAGCAATGACATTACTTTAATATTTAAGAACATTAATTGCATAACTCCATGAAAGTCTTTCTTGATGATGTCCTCTGTAAAATATTAGATACATTTTCATTAGTTCTAGGGATTTTCTTAAAATTCTTACCACTGGTCTCGCCGTGTGGGCTAGTCAGTGTGGGTTTATTAGCGAAGGGTGCGGCCCAAAGCTGTTGAGCTTTCGTAATCTGCCGCATGATGTGTAAGTGAAGTGGCTTACGTATGTCATTTATACCCGAATGCCCCCTGTTATTTAAACCCGGATACCCCCCGAGCTTCAATCTCAGTCCCAGAGAGGCAGAGGTTAAGCGGCTCAAAAAAAAAAAAAAAAAAAAAAAAAAAAAAAAAAAAGCCCTTAACTTTAAAATTGAAAATAATAATAATAACTTTTGATTAGTTGAAGACTAGCTTTGTTTTTGTTACCATCAATATAATGTTATTCTGTCACGCTACACCTATTTACAACGATGATCATTCTGTTTTTATCCCCACCAAATTTAACTTTATATTTATTGAAATAAAGAATGGGCTTTCGGGTAAAGCAGGTACACCTGTTTTTATTTTAAAGTTTGCAATTCCTTCTCGGAAATAAAATCAAAAGTAATACGGAAAAAAAACTGCAATTTTCGGTCGTTCGTCGTCAACCTAAACACTTTAGGATAACCTCCTCTATATTAAGCGGCACATCCTTTTAATCGATACTCCATTAAACGGCCTCGACAGCAATTAAGAAAAATATACGCAGATAACAATTAAAAAAATGAGTTATTATTATTACTTTATGTGGGTATTTTTCGATACAATATATTTAAATAATAAATATATGAATACATAATATTTCGATGTTGCAATTAATTGATTTAATAAGCTTTTGCAAATTAGTTGTAATACGGTTTTCTTGAAAAAATCAGAAGTCTATATTGAAATACTGTTGTAAAAGTATGGGAACAGTTAAGTGAGTATTATAAGTTTTGATAGCAAACATTATTGCTAAATTAATAAGTGATTTCTATGAAATATTTGTTAACAAATGCAAGTGATTTCTTCTTATCCAACTACTCAATACGTTTATCTCAAATACAATCAATTAAATGCTATTAAGTCAAAAAATTAATCTCCATCCAACTGGATGGACAAAATGAAAGTGTTTATTTAATGAAGTGGGAGAGATGGAAGAGAGAACTTTCAAAATAAAGCCGCATCCTTGAATAAATAAGTAGATCTTTGGTTTATTATTCATAACTAATTGATTTTGTGCTTCTTTTAGCATTAAATATATACGTTTCTCTTAATGATTTTTTGCTTTCAGTAATTAATTCAGTCTTCGTTATTTGCATCTATTTGACTCTACTTTTATTCTTCAATGGTTTTCGAATATCTTATCTACCTTTTATGAATTTCCTTAAATCCTATTAATTGGTATGAACGGTTCTTTACATTCAATGTGATTTGTTTTCTGCTGGCATCTTAATAGTATTCTGTTATATTTGCATATCACTGCATGCTTTGATGAACATTCATACGAATTAAGAGATGAGAGCTTAGTTTTACTTTGAAAAATTTTAATACAATAATATTTTATTACTCTATAACTGGCTTAATTATTTTTTAGAATACATTTTAAGCAGTTTTTCAAACAAATTTAAGAAAATGTTTTTGTCATAAATTTGACCGCAATTAGTTATTTTGGAAATGAGTTACAAAGAAAAATCGAAGCAGGCAAAACACAGTTCAGAAGCCGATTTGCGAATTAATAAAAGATTGAATATCACGAGTTTTTTAAAATAGACTTGCGTAAGTTTTGGTGAATTAGTTCCAAAAAAATGAATAAGTATTATTATAAAACTTATATCGAAATTCTTGAATATAATCATTACATTCAGAGGCCAAACTATCAAAATTGTATGCTTTAAACAATCCTAAGCACCTACAAGCGTTTAATTGCATAAAAGCAACACTATGTGTCTATCGCAAAGGCAATTAGTTAAAGGCTATTATTACGTCAGAGAATAAATCTGAATGCAACTGAATGGAAAAATGAAAGTGTTTATTTAATGAAATGAAAGATATGAAAGAGAAAACTTTCAAAATAAAACCACATCTATCAATAAATAAGCACACATCTTTTGTTTATTATTCATAACTAATTGATTCTGTGCTTCTCTAGGCACTAAATCGATACGTTTCCCTTAATGCATTTTTCCTTTTGATAATTAATTCGTTCTTTGTATTTGCATCTATCTAACTTCTTATTCGTTAATGGTTTGAATAGCTTATCTACGTTTTGTGAATTTCCTAAAATCTTTTAACTGTCATAAACTGTCCTTTGTGAGAATTTAGCGTGAATTATTTTTATACTCGCTCTATCATTGGTTTTATTATATTTGCATAACATTTGCATGATTTCCTATACATGCATATATTTCTATATTCATACATGATTGTTTAATGCACATTTGAAAAAGTCAATAAATGATTTTTGCAAACATTTTATTTTTTGTTAACTCTCTTAATTTCTTTGATAAAAGTTAGTTTTGATTTGTTTTTTAGTGAAAAAATTGTTAAAAACTATGTTGATTAATAATTACGCAATTTTCTTGAAACAAACTAACTCAAAAAGAATTTTAAGGAAGGAGTCTTGTAGAAGCTTGATATTTCAAGTTAACGAACGAAATGTAGAGAACTTCGTTGTTCAAGAAAGCATAAGAGAGAAAGATTAACAATGCATACGAAGTTGTTCTATATGACTTATTTTGTTAGTTAAAATTACCAACCAGCAGCGAACGAATATTTATCTTCTATGAATAAGTAGCTTATGGTGGAAAAAAATATTTTTTACAGCCAAAAAGAAACACGCTTAGTGAAATAAATTCTTATTTATTAGTAATTAAAAATTAGTTTTAAAAATTTTATATTTTGTGTTAGCATCACACTTTGAATGACAAATATTGTCCAAACGTTATGAAATGTACATTAGTTACACTTTTGCTCTCAAACATACTTAACGTAATATATTTCGTGCTTTTTAATCAAATATATAAGGCGTTTAAAACAAAATACAACTCAATATATTTTTAGAAAGTCTACTAAAAAAAATATTTTCGTGCTCTCCACTTAATTTTGCTTGATGGTATTGATTTTACTTATTAAAACTTCTGGTGTACACCCGCATTTTTAAAGGAAAAATATTAGTATTACTTTAGTATTTACTTATAAAAACTAGCTGCCGTGGCCGTCACGAAACTTTCTTCTATATCTATCTTATGAATTCCGGTTACAAAATAAAATACGTACTCGCCCGAATAATTGGAGACGACTCCAATTTCCCAATTATCGTAATAACCCTGCAAATGCAGAATCAATGAGCGAAATCGGAAATCATTGCAAAAGCCTTGTTTAGATTAATTGCAAATATTTTATTTGTTAGTAAAAAGAAATTGGCAACAGTTAAAAATTTCAAATCATTGAAAGTTTTCAGCTGTTTTGATCTAATTAAATAGCGTGAAAGCGATTTTTTAATGAATTAATTTTTTGCATTGTTGACTAAGCGCAAAAATCACCCCCCCCCTGGGGCAATTGGCCCCAAAATTTAATCGATGCTTGCTTCCATATTGGGTTAGTGTTATTCCAAATTTCATTCAAATCGCAGCAATATTTCTCGAGATACAGTAGGTGCAATGACAAAATAAGCACTTTTGATTGCTCCACCCCCCTTTGAGATATTGACACACAAATTGAATCAGCACCTGTACTCAATAGGGTCTACCTATGGACCAATTTTCGTTTGATTCCGCCGGTTACTTCCTGAGATATAGCAGTCACCCCGCGCAGAACACGTGCGATTGCTCCACCCCCCTTCGAGATATTGACACACAAATTGAATCAGCACCTGTACTCAGTAGGGTCTACCTATGGACCAATTTTCGTTTGATTCCGCCGGTTACTTCCTGAGATATAGCAATCACCCCCGCGCAGAACACGTGCGATTGCTCCACCCCCTTTGAGATATTGACACACAAATTGAATCAGCACCTGTACTCAGTAGGGTCTACTTATGGACCAATTTTCGTTTGATTCCGCCAGTTACTTCCTGAGATATAGCAATCACCCACGCGCAGAACACGTGCGATTGATCCACCCCCCTTGGAGAAATTCGCTAAAAAAAGTCAGGTGCACCAATTCACATGGTGGTACACATGTGCAAAAATTTTTGTTCAATTTCATGCAGTAGTTTTTGCTCTAGCGCGGCCACAAAAACTGGTCACACACATACAGACTCACACACAGACAGACATTTTCCAAAAATGGTCGAAATGGACTCAGCGCACCTCAAAACGTGCAAATCCGTCAAAATTCGACATTCGAAAATTTCACGAATCCAATACTTTCTTCTATATATTAGATACAGAAGAAAGTAATAATTTAATTCTGGCTTTTATTTTCTATTTTTCTTTTAATATCCAATTAATCTATGTGATATCACAATTCATAATTTTATGATGCGTATTAGCAAGCAAATAGTTTAAACAAGCTTAGCCATTAATTTTAAAGTCGTCGTTGATGCGACCCGCGTCTTTTTACAATTGTCATTTAGCAGAAGATTGATTTGAGTAGGATAAAAGGTAAGACCATTTTTTACTATTTTTTACTGCGGTTTACTACCTGAATAAATGGGATTTGTTGTTAATCGCTATATATACTAGACAACAACTTAAGTCGACACTGAACGTCACTACGGGCGGAGTCAATAAGAGCTCACAAGCAGTTAGCGATCTCCTCTAAATCGCCAAGTAGGCTGTGACGTTTTATATAGCTCTTTTTTCATAGGCTAACGTCACGCTGACGTCACGATGTTTTTGTCAAGAAACCTTATGGGTAGTTTAGTAAGATATAATTCATTGAAAAAAAAAAAGAAAACTTTCGAAAATTCATGGGTTGAACTACCTTGGATATTAAACGATTCATGCATTTCTTGATTTTTCCCGCATAACTGGAAATTATAATTGATTATTTAAATTGAAAACACAGCACCTATCTTAGTATAGATTTAACGGGATGTGAAGACAAGGAGAAAAATAAAATCTCATAATCGACCATAAAGCTTACTGGGAAATGTGCGTAAAACTTAAGCATTTCGTGACACATAACGTTTTACAATTTACACCCATCAATTTGTCACACAGAAGCATTAAAAAAGAATATAAGTATCAAAAATCAGTGAAATATTTTTGATGAAACCTGAGTGGCCAGAGAACAATATTCAAAAAGTAATGACAGTTTATTGAAGGTTATTAGGGAGGATATTTAAAATACTCTCCTTGTGAGTTGAGTTTTTGAAAGATTTACTGATTTTCATTTTCTAACTAACATGAACTTTCTTTTCAATAACTTTTTTTTCAGATGGGGCTTTGCCGGCCACCTCGTCTGGTAGTCAGGTAAGTCTTACCGACCTGGAGTGGTTCCGGGTTAGAATCCCGGGTTGAGCATGGATGTACTTTCTCTCTCTTGTCCTTGTTCGTTTTTTTGTGTGAATGTGTTGTTGTGTTGTGAAAGTGTGCCTACCCTTTAAACGGGTTCCTATGGCATGCGTGTACTGTGGAAAGCCGGACTTCACACCAAATCACGGTACAATTGGAAAAGTGAAGCAGCGCACCCCGAATTTGCCAGCCTAGCTGGTACAAGACAACAGCAGATGGGGATTTACTAGTTGTTATTGTTCCGACTACATTGCCGAATGCATAGCACAAAAATAAAAGGGACAGTTTTGCTCCGGCATAGTTTTACCCCACTTTACTCCGTAAAGCAATGTAATCGTCACATAAATGTACTCGTCGGCAGTAAAAAATAGTGTAATAAAGTTAATAAGTAAGAAAACTTAAGTTGACTCACATGTAATTAGCATAATTTCAAAACATTTTCCATGCAGATTGGTGAGAATAAATAATTTCAGAATCAATGCCTGTACAAAATAGTTGACAATTACTGTCCGTATTTTTTTTGTGATTGTTGGACCTTGTCGAGCGGCAAAATTAAAATGTTTAATTCCGAATGAATAACATTTTTTTAGAATAAAATTTATAACTATTTGTTACTCTTACTAATAATTCATTTACCGTTAAGCAAATATTTGTAAAAAACTAGCCTAAACTATGCCATTTTACCTAAACAATGAAAAAAATCTAATTTCCTTCACGTCAAAACTCATGTTACTATATCGCCCGTAGCTTCATTTTCCGCTAAATTTACATAAGTTTTATTAAAATATTTATTTTTCTCTAGTATTTATCTCTATTTTTTTTTTATCTAACAGTACAGGGACAAAAATATAAATCAATTTATGTAAAAGTGGCCAGGGTTTTTTTTTCGGGACCAAATTTTATCTACTACTCGAAACCTTCAGGTGCTTTCAAAGTGAGAGACAGCTGAGACTGAATGTTCAATAATGTATGAAGCAGATTCTCGAGAGACAAGAATGCTTTGAATAAATAAACTCCCGTCTCTCTTCAATCCAGCGTCTTCTTTTCCCGGATTGACACAGCTCTAAAGTTATTATGGTACTTATAGACATTAAATTCCGTACAAAACATTTCAAACTTAGGGGCGATTTGTACTTTAATATTTGAAAGATAAAAATCATAGTATTTGTCAGTTTTCACACATACCAAGCACCCAAATACACAAATGAATAAATAAATAAAATATTTTACAAATAGCTAATACAATCTACATTTGTAGCTTAATACTTATTCATTCAAATCCATAAGCAATATTTAATTAATAAATACACACTGTAAGCAAATTTCAAAACGTCATGTATATTTCCTTGGTCTACCCTACTTATATTTCATGATATTTTTTAAATCAAATACTTAAGATATTTTTCCGCATTTAATTAGCATTTTCTTGTCAATGCACGATAGATGCAGTTATGCCATCAGCCATATTTATATCGTGTTTTCATTGAAAGACGAAAACAGCAAACGAAGGGGCATAATTTTAGAAAAAAATCTTAATAGGATCAATATTACCCCCAATTTACCCCCAAGTTTAAAAGACGTAGTAGGGTTGGTTCGGGTAAATGGGCCACCCCCTTTAAAACTGATATGCGCATATGTTTTTTGTACTTTTTTGTATTGATCATGTTATATTTCATCACGATGATTGGTTTTGCATATATTTGGGTTTCATGGAACTTTTTTTTTGGATCATATAATTTATGTCAAAAAAATGTTCAAAAAAAATTTTTTTTTGCGAGTTCGAGCAACATTTTTCAAAGACGTGTTTCAATGTTAATTTTTATTATTTTTTCTATGTTCATCAAGTTTTTTTGTAGAGTTTAACCTGAAGTACACATTGCAATAAGAATTTTTATGCAAAGTATAATTAATAACTGTTTAAGGGGAGGGGTCCCGCTTACCCCTTGGTTTTTCTCATTTAGGGTAAGTGGGCCCCCTTACTATGGTGTAAGTGGGACCCCTTATAATAATGATGATTTCAAAATGAAAAGCAGTTCTGATGAAGCAATTGCTAAGATGAAATGAAAGATAATGATGCAGACCTAGAAGGAACTGATTCTTTAGCTACAACAAA
>JAXGGA010024994.1:0-11214 GCA_038373865.1 Uloborus plumipes | reverse complement strand
GAAAGAGAGTGCGCATTGTTATTTCAATGCATGTGCAACATTTTCACTACCGTAAATGGGGTGAATCGGTACACTTTTCAACTTTGATTGTAAAAAAAGTAGTTAAAAGATTTTTTTTTAGTTTGATTTTCTGGGTAAAAACTTCGGTCTTGCTTTGCTTTTGATATTCCAAGTGAAGACGAAACATTTTAAAAACTTGCTAAATTTTTTATTTTTTGCAATTAAATCTGTAATAGGTCTCACAAACAAGAGTAATATTGATGATGGCGATTAAGAGCAGACAATTACTGTCAAATAAAAGTTTATTTTCTCTACGAGTAAACGTTTATGCTTTGTCAAAATTCAATATAATTTTGAACTTATGAAAAATTAAAATTAACTTTAAGAAATGCTTTTGAATTGAAATACAAAGATTTAACATAATTGAAGCCACTTATGTCGTCCACAATTATGTACTTTTCCTTAAAACTAGTAGTCGTGGCTCCGCTTAAGTTTTTTCATAACATCTTCTGGGATGAACGCTGCCTTTTCTTTAGTTTTTTAAAATCTCTGGTTTTCGGGGATCGTCCTGTAAGATTTTACCACTTATTCATTACTGTCTGTGTGCTGGACTTTTGCTACATAAAGTCTATGATTTCTCCCATGTATTTGAAGTAAAACAAAGTCTCCTGGAGCATAAATCTTTTTAAATCTGCAACTTTCTGTCATTCTAACCTCTAGTTGCTCACGAGAAGTGGTAAACAATAATAATTCCTTGTCCTTGTCTTGACTAGAAGAATTGGGGTTATAATCTTGATTTTTCAAACAGTTTCCTTTATAAATAAGTTTGAATTTTAACAACAGAACAAAGTGTAGTGTTCCGATTCGCCCCGCAAATCCTTATCCTATGACATAATGAAAAAATTTTCATTTTTATGCCACAATTAAAATATGTCGTCTCTTCTAATGTGGTACTCTTTTGCTCAGATATATGCATAGTTAAAAAATACTACTCTTAGATTTGAAATATAAAGGGATCTGTACTTACATACAAAGTTTTGCAGACCATGAAAACTTGATGTTTTTTGGCGTCCCTCGTGCAGCCTGGCTCAGAAGCCAAAAGTGTTGCCAGAAACACAAAAATATTTTTTCCCTACTTCTTATATTACTTTTCTATAAAAAAATATCTGCCAAAAATACCCGAAGGTATATTTATGGAAAATTTCTTTGTGTGATCAGGAAGTTTTGTTCCGAATCACCCCGCCGTTACAAAAACCCCGTCTTACGGTATTGTATTTTATTTTGATAAATTATAATTGATTTAATAGTGGTTTGCAACATGATTTTCTATGCGGCATCTTACCCCAAAGGTGTCGGTCACCCCAAAATCGGGGGAAGATGCCGAAATGCAAACGTGTTCTCTAATTCTTAATTTTTATATTTAAAAATTTGTTTCTCAGAGCGAAATTGATGTTTTACCAATCACAAAAGTTCATATTTTGTTATTAAATTGTTTTCTTTAAAAAAAGTACTATTTTATGCAAGATAAAGTTGAAAACTTCGGCGTCTTCCCACAATCTACCCTATTTTTATCTGCCCTCGTAGCAAAATTTGACGCATTTGAGTCAAAAATGTATCTCAAGCAATAGATTGAAAAAATACAAGAGCCATTATTTTTGATGTAGGATGTAGAAAGGAGCTGAATGTAACACGTTTTGGTCCCCTACCCAACCCCTCCGCATTTATTAGGAAACTCAAAATTCAAGGTTGAGAGTTTTCAAATTTTCAAGCCCTTGAAAATAGAATTTATTTTTTCAAATACTTTTCTGTTTTTAGGAACAAGTCATGCTATTTTTCAGGAGTTGGGGGCTCCTGCAAATCAGGGGCACTAAGTTATAGCTTGTTTAGCTTGCAGGTAAATCCAGCACTGGTTTAAGAACAGGAGTAGAGGGCTCCCTCCTTAAAATCAGTTGTTAAACAGTTTAGTTTTAACAACGAAATTTTAGGCTATCTTTGGAGACGTTAGGAAAAGGGTCAGGAATGGAGAGTAGCCCTCAAAATTGTTGAGAATTTGTTTTTTTTTTTTAAATTTCAAAAGCGCTGTTTTAAGTTATATGTTGAGACTTTTCGGATGGCGTGATTGCTATTTCTTGAGAAATATGAAATATTTCCCAGAGAGAATCTCCTCGGGCATATTTCGAAATTAAAGTCTTAAAAATGCAGTTTCAAGTTATTTTTGGTGACATAAGGTAAAAGCGTGGCGATCAGATGGCCTATTTAACGGCCTAAATCCTAGTAACTCAGACTACCTCCGTTCAGACTACTCGGTTGGGAATGAAAGCGACTGCCAAGATCAAACAGTCGAGAAACATATATTTTTTACTCTAGTTTTGACTTGATACTTATTTTCGATATGCGATGGTTTACTTCCGTTTCTCCTTCTATGGTTACTGTTCATCTTTTGTGGATTACCTCCTCTACCAACAATACATATCGTTTTTACTGCAGGCACAAATGATGGTACAGAATTCGTAAGGTCCTGTATACGTACACTGTTAAAACAAACCTGAATTTTCAGGAAGTTTTCTACTAATTTTAAAGTAAGATTTCCTTTTTTGCTTCAAAGCGTGTTTTTTCCTTAAGAAAACGGAAATATTCCGTGAGTCACCGAGTTTGAGAGACGAAAACGGAATTTGTCCGTTTTTGTGATTGCTGCCTACGCGCAAGGGTGTGTGGTCACATGGGCGAAAGAGCTCGAGGGCAGATGGGCTGCCCCTGCCGACGACATATCCTTTTTAGGGTATTATGAATTTAAAGTTTATCATATTCCGCTACTAATTGGTACTTACTCCTGCAAACATTTGTGGAATTCTTCACGCTGTTGAAACGAAGAAAAAGGTAGAAAAATCTACAAAAAAAAAAAAAAAAAAAGCTCACCCAAACTCACAGGCTCGAGGAAGCATGGATGCACAAGCCGGAGGGCGCTAACTTTGACAAAACGTCCCCTCTTTGCCTAAATATCACTTTTGTGGGATTCAAAGTTAATTACAATCTAATAGTAGTTGCAACAGCCTTCTGCAACGTTTTGGGATTGCTTCATACCCTTCGAACGTTGACCGCAGAGCACTGTTTTTTAGCAAAAGATGTCCCCCCCTCCTTTCAGACTACCTATCACTTCTAGGGTTCAATGAATCGCAATTCACTGTAAATACACTATTAATTGTAACCTCCTTCTGCAAACTTTTATAGATTACTTTACATCAGTGGTTCTCAACGGGGGCGATACCGCCCCCTTGTGGGCGGTGGGAAGATGTTGAGGGGCGGTGGACATATTTTGGGCAGTAGGGGGCGGTGGACATATTTTGGGCGATAAGGGGGCGGTGGGTATATTTTGAAATATTCTTGTAAAGAACATGTTTCGGCGAGGGCGGCAGGAAATCATCTGCTTTTATGTCGCCAAAGGAAAGCTTTAACAGTTATTTTCTTGGGTTATCTCCCGAACCCTGATCTTTCTCCTAATGTCATGAAGGATAGCCTAAAATTTGCCAATAGCACTTGAATTTCAAAAGGATTTTAGAGGTGGGTGCCCCCTTCCATAGCCTTACTACCTAAAATAGTCAAAAAATGCGCTTTATTAATGTCCATTTGAAAATTTTTCGATGAAGGGAGGGAATCTCGAACTATTCGCCTCTTCTCCAATCGTGACCAAACAGAGCCTAAAATTGCGTTTTTACGAGGTCAGTTTCTAAAAATGTCTCGATGGGAACAACCTGACTTGACAGACTCTTTGCGCCGTTAGAGCAACATCAAAGATAACTAACAATCGCCTTCTTCAGAGTTTTAAGTTAGCGTTTTTTATACTTCAATTTCAGAGAACGCTGAAAATAGCTCTCTCTGACTCCCTAACATTGTTAAACTTTGCCTTAAAATAACTTCAATTTTGAAAAATCATTAAGAGGGACCTCTTTCTCTCTAGTTAACGTTACCAAAAATTGCCTAAAATTGTGTCAATTTTAAATGTTTCACCTGGGACGGAATCTGAACCAAAGTCTCAACACTACAAAAAATAAGATTGCAGAAACTGCATTTTTAAGACTTCGTTTTCCAAACTAATTTCGGTCGATATCCTCAATATCTCACCTCCATCTTTACTCTCATCTATAACTCTTGTTATCTTGTCTCACCTTCGTAGCAATAAATTACCTACTCAAAAGAATTTCTTTGAAATTAACTTATCTTGTAATTTGTAAATTCAACTAATTTCAGTTTTTTTTTTTTCTAAATTAAAACTTTATTTATGATCTTTAAGAGGACTGGTATGGGTCATACTTTCAAGTCTTTGTCGCTCCTGGGAAAATTAGAAGGTCCGGCTTTGTTGTTGTCCTTCCACAGTAAAATCCTATATCCTTAAGGGATGTGTATGGTATATAGTTGCAAGTAAATAAGAACAGCACTGTGCACAATGTTTGGAGTCGGATTGGTCAAGGAACTATTTGAACGTAGTGTATTTTTCAAAGTATGTTTGTTTTGAAATAAAAATGTTGAAAACGGTGCATTTTTATTTGCACTTGATTATCACCATGCACTTGATTATCACTCTGACAAACTCTTTTGAGAGGGAAAAAAAAGTTTTTTTTTTTTTATTAAATATTATATAAAATAAAAAAAAACCATTAAGCAAAAGTTTTTCTCTCTTTAGTCACTTTCCAACAATCTGTTCGGGCAAATTTATAGAGTTAAACCGGCCCAGAAAATTGCTTTGCCTCCCCTCCCCCTTCAAGTTTTTAGCCCGTTCTCAAAGGGGGCGTTGAAACAATTTTCAATCCTAAAGGGGGCGGTAGCTGTAAAAAGGTTGAGAACCACTGCTTTACATGAATCGAACGTAAAAAAAAGTTTGAGGGTACATAGGTCAGAGGGCAGGGTTGTTTGATTTCGTCCGGGGCGGAAAAAACCGCCGGAAAAAACCTGGAAAAAACCGTCCCGGACAAAATAGCATTTTGTCCATTTCGTCCATTTTGTCCACTTTAAAGAAAATAACAGTTCTTGATTAAAAAATCCAAAGTTTAAAAGTAATGTTTTAAAATATTAATTTTTTTCAATGTGGTTATAGTTTTATTATCAAAATTAGCACCTATAATTATGTATATAAACAAATATTTAATAAACAACATATTATAAAAATATAGTATTTGTATAAAATAAATGAAGATTAACGATAAGTTTTAATGCTTTGAGAGCACACATCAGCAGCAAATAAGTTTAAGATGTTTATTTGTTGTGAAGGAGTTTCACTTAAAATTTAAGCTTTTACGAGCCATTCCCAATTTTGATGCAGTTTGTAGTCCTAGCCACGCAAACTGAATCAAAACTGTTTGACATGCACTTTTTGTGTTAGTTCAGGTTCTTATTTAATATTTAGATCTTCAGTTTTGATTTAGTCTTTAAATCAAAATTAAACCAATATTTCTTTTGCATCTAATGTATTTTCAAAT
This sequence comes from Uloborus plumipes, assembly GCA_038373865.1. NCBI lineage: Eukaryota > Metazoa > Arthropoda > Arachnida > Araneae > Uloboridae > Uloborus > Uloborus plumipes. The sequence goes on along the minus strand of JAXGGA010024994.1, from coordinate 5,743 downwards.
ACAAATGAGAGACATTTATATGTGTATCAAACAAAATTTAACCATAGAATTTATGAGAAAGTATCATATAAAGTTTACTTTTTAAGGGATTGTAATGTGTTAAATAAATATCTAAGGTGACCGAATAGTCTTTAATTTCTTTTTAAAAATTACATTATATTAAAAAAACTTTTTATTTCTATTTGTCTACTCTATAATAATGTAATGACACTCAATAGTTTATTCACTATGTTAAAGTATATTTCTTTCAACTAAAATTAGTTAAAAATAAATGGGTTAATTCAGGGCCATAACCAGACTTTAGTTTCGGGGAGGGTTTTACCAAACCTATTTAAAAAAATTAAATAATAAATCCTAATCTTAATCTTAATAAAATTAGATTTTATATTCTTTTTACTGTTGATTTTTGTTACAATGGATGTTAAAAGGATATCAACATGAAAAATGCAAAAATCATCTTTTCAATGAAGAAAAAAAAAAAAATCTGGATAGATGAGCTAACTCAGATACACGCATTCAAAGGAGTAGTTTTGAAATTTATATTTTACGGACACTTGGTAAGATGTGTTAAATGAAGAGTTTGGTACTTACAAATTTGAAGATATTTGGTGTTTTTTTTTTTTTTTTTTTGCAATAACTTGAATAACAATAAATACTGCAGAAAAAACACCTAATTTGTACTTCAATTGTTCAATGATAATTTCATTTTTCAAATGCATTTTCAAAGTAAATAAGAAAATCAAAATAAAATAGAAAGAATATTTTTTTAGTGAGAACCCATGAAAAGCATTTTTGTAAAGTTTTGAAAATTTTCGGAGGGAGTTTGAACCCTAAAAATCCACCCCTTACGGCCCTGGGTTAGTTGCCATTCTTTTCTTTTTTGTATGATACCATTATTCAATTTTGGGAAATAGGTAATGCAAGAGAGATACTAATTGTACATCATAACATTTTTATACATCAAACGTATAAAAAAAGGTTTTTTTTTTCATTTCTTCCATTTTGTCCATTTCGTCCAATTTTGTCCATTTCGTCCATTTCTTCCGGCGTCCCGGACTTTTTGCAAAAAAGTGGACGAAATGACAACCCTGTCAGAAGGGGGGGGGGGGGTCACTCATTTCGGCGTAAGACCGATCCTCCAACTTCGTTTTACTCATCATTTCTGGGGTGTTATGAATTCATAGTTCATTATAATACAATATTAATTGAAATTCCCTTCTGAAAACTTTTTTCACGCGCTTCAAACACAAAAAAAAAAAAAAAAAAAAAAAAAAAAAAAAAAAAAAAAAACAATCAAGACGCACACGTTTGATATTATATATATATATATTAGGGTGATTCAAAAAAAATTTTTTTTGAATTTCTCTGGTCTTACCCCGCAGTTTTTTTACACTATTCATGAATGTAATGTATGTACAATTTTAGTTCAATTGAATAATATTTAGAGGTCGCTCAACGCGATCGAATTCTGTTGAAAATTAGCAATTTCGAGAGTTGGAATATATAGCTTCATTACCCGAAATAATATTATTCTTCATATAAAATGGAATAACTTAAAACGTTAGTTTACTCTACTAAGTAATCAGTCAATAAAATAATAGCTCAAAGTGAGTTGTAACGATTATCCACCCCCCCCCCCCCCGCTCCAAAGCTGCATTATCTCTTATCTGAGTTTGAGGAGAAAATGCAGCTTCAATCTCGGGCTGTGGCTTCTGTTTTCTTTTCGGTTGTTTGAGGTGTATGAGTTTTTTTTAGCTAAAACACCTAGCATCCACTCTAGACAGGGCCCAGTATAAGTGACCGAAAGCCACTTTGGTAGTAGCTGCTACAGTACAAAGTATGGGTCAAAATGGGGAGGATTTGACAACGTGCATAAAACGGTAAATTCAAACTATTCGCTCTGAATTGGCCGTTAACTTACAAAAGTCGTTTAAATCTGGGATTTCCTTTGATAGTTCACTGGAACGAAACATTTATGCAAAATATATTGGGAAAATGAAGGATGATCGGCGGGTTTCATACCAGTATTAGTATCAGGACCACAAGCATTGATGATTTACTTCTGGGTTCTAGTAAGTTAGTCAGGCATTGGAAGTGCTACGGAAAATGCTGCTATACGATAACCAGTTAGATAAATGAGAACTTACTGAGCTCGTACGTGGTATGTGTTTCAATACGACATGCATTGCCGGTACTAAAGTTGGAGCATGTTTGAACTTGGGAAAACAAAACTAGGGAAGCAAGTTTTATAATGTGCTTTCCACCAATATATTTTAGACATTGTGTTTTCTGTGGTATTGCAACCGAAATCTATTCTACTCTTGGTCTCTCGGTATTTTAACCGATAAACCAAAAAATGAGTAGAATTGGGGTATTTGATTGCGTGCAATGTCAGATGCGATGTTCACGCAATTGCGTGGAACCATCCACTGCCATTGGATCTATAATACTGCTTTTTAAGCGGTTTTAGCAATCATAGTCCAGAATAAAACATTCTAATTTTAAACCTGGAGTGAGGAACGATGAGGTTGAGGAGTTGGTAGCACATTCAGAGCAACGTGCAACTAGTAATGGAAGTTGCGCAAAGTTAACTTCTGATGACCCATATGTAAAAGAAGTATCCAAGGAAGATACTAGAGCTTAGTGCGATTTTCTTGAGCAGAGCACCTTCTCTTGGTGTATGTTTTCGTGTCCCAGGAGTGGTTCCTCGTGTTATATCTGTGTTAAAGATTCTTTATGGCTTCAAGTTATGGATATTTCCCAACCAGTTCAAACTTGCAGCTGGACAAACAAAAGGTATTCGTAACATATGAATGTGATTTCTTTCACATTCTTATCGTTAATGGGAAAAAATATCTAAGAGCTGGGTTCCCAGCAACCTTTTTTGTGCAAGCACTGAGAAATGATTTGGAATATTTTTAGCGTCCTGATTCATGTAAAGAGGAAACTCAAAATATATCAGCTGTTTGATCCTGAGCATTCGAATCTTTAAGATAGCTACCAACAAGACTTTATACTACCAAAGAAACTGAGGATTGTAAACGACAATACGGAGCGTGGCATGGCCCTTATTGAAGCATTTGTTAAGACTATCACTAACGACGAAAAACAAAGACTGTGTCTTCTTCAAGTGGTACAGGAACACAGAAAAGGTTTCAAAGATGCAAAAAAGCAACCTTAAAAATATTTGCAAGAATTAATGAGCGAATTACTATATATTTAATGCATTTAAATTTGTTTTTTATATTTTTTCCGTATTTGATTAGTTTTCATACTTTTCTGCATTTTATTGGTTTTTCAGATATATGTGATTGCACACTTTATTTCTTCGGAGATATAAAAAAGCAATAAAGTAACTTTATTATTATCATTATTTACGTTCGCATTTGTGCCACTATCACAAAGTTTGAAGTACTCCTAAATGTAAATACAGTTTCCTAAAATTTTGGGCGAATAATTCAGTGTATATAAAGAGCCTAAATAAGACGGTAAGACGAATAAAAATACAAAGGCTACTTTTTTCGATAGATATCATTTACGATCACGTTTTTGTCAATATCACGAAATAGCAAGGCGTTTGAGCGACCTCTAAATATTAATATATTTTGCCAAAATTTTGCAAATAATCAGTGTATATAGTGGCACAAAATAAGAGGGTAAGACGCACAAAAATACAAAGGCTACTTTTTTCTATAGATATCATTTACGATCACGTTTTTGTCAATATTACGAAATTTCAAGGCGCTTGAGCGACCTCTAAATATTAATATATTTTGCCAAAATTTTGCACAAATAATCAGTGTATATAGTGGAACAAAATAAGAGGGTAAGACGCACAAAAATACAAAGTTTATTTTTTTCTATAGATATCATTTACGATCACGTTTTTGTCAATATTACGAAATTTCAAGGCGCTTGAGCGACCTCTAAATATTAATATATTTTGCCAAAATTTTGCACAAATAATCAGTGTATATAGTGGAACAAAATAAGAGGGTAAGACGCACAAAAATACAAAGTTTATTTTTTTCTATAGATATCATTTACGATCACGTTTTTGTCAATATTACGAAATTTCAAGGCGCTTGAGCGACCTCTAAATATTAATATATTTTGCCAAAATTTTGCACAAATAATCAGTGTATATAGTGGAACAAAATAAGAGGGTAAGACGCACAAAAATACAAAGTTTATTTTTTTCCATACATTTCTGAATCACCCTAATATATATATATATATATATATATATATATATATATATATATATATATATATGTGTGTGTGTGTGTGTGTGTGTGTGTGTGTGTGTGTGTGTGTGTGTGTGTGTGTGTGTGTGTGTGTGTGTGTGTGTGTGTGGGTGTGTGTGTGTGTGTGTGTGTGTATTAGGGTGTCCCAAAAAAACCAAAATTTGGAATTTTGTAACGCATACCCTCTTATTTTTTTCCTTTTACATCAAAACAATTGTAAAAAAAGTTTGTAGTGTTTGTTTGCGGCATGGTAACCCGTGCCGACTTGCGTCCGAAAGTACGAACTAGCCCTTTTTCACTAGGCCAAATAGAAAAAAACTTTTTTCGGAAATTCAAAATTTCATGTTGATAAAACGCTTCCTCTAGATCCCAACATGTCCCAAAAAATCATTTATCCAAATTAAAAAATATGTAGGCACCCCAAACGAGGCTTAAAATTCGTAATTTTCTTCAAAAAATAGCTTTTTTCTATGTATTTTGTAAACAACGAAAGATAAATTTGAAGAAATTATCAAGATGAAAAATATGAAGCATAAAGTATATAATTAGAGCTAAATATAAGTTTTTTCTCTCATTTTATATTTATTTCTCCCGGAAATTACTCAAAGTTAAGGTTTTTTCAAGTTTTAATTTAAATTTTTCCACTTTAAATACCACATTTTTTTTACAAATGAATTTTAAAAACCAACGTAAATAAAGAACAAATTGGGTAGAAAGTACAGCATGTACGCAGCACATGCTGTACTTTCTACCTAATTTGTGCTTTATGTATGTTGGTTTTTAATTTCAATTATATTTCAGCACAAAGCTTATTTGATGATTTTTCATGTGGGGCAAAGTGAAATAGTTAAGTTTATTTGCTTATTTCAAAAGGAACAAATGGGAATTTTGTTATAAAAATTTTTGTACATAAAGAAGGAATAATGTTTTTTTGATAATACTTTCGTTGAAATATTATTTTTCATCTTTGGCAGTTATTTTGAACTTTAAAAAAATGTGAAAAATTTTCACTTCAAATAAACATGGGAAAAAGTGAAAAATAAAATATTTTTGTTATGAAAATTTTTCAATTCGACGATTAACAGTAATTTTCATCAAATGAATGCGTAATTAAAGGAAGAAATAATTATTAACGAAAAATAAACGAATGAGCAAGTAAGTGAATAAATAAATAAATTAATGAGTGAGAAAAAATAAATGAGTGAATAAAATACAGAACGAATAAGTAAATGAGTTAATGAATGAGTAAATAATTAAGTACAAGAATGTAAATGAATTAATAAATGAAGAGATACGTGAGTGATTTAATAAATGAATGAATAAGAACACAGGAATTGAACTATTTCACTTTGCCCCATCCACTTTGCCCCGCGTGCACTTGACAAATTACATTGAACATTAAAAATAAAAAAAATCCTAATTTTAACTAAATAAGGATTGCACTGGATATCAGTAGTTCTCAATTAATAGTTTGGATGATAATTACAAAAATCTTA
>JAXGGA010024993.1:0-11215 GCA_038373865.1 Uloborus plumipes | reverse complement strand
AAAATATCGCCAAGTCCAAAAAATATCGCCAAGTTAAAAAAAATATCGCCAAGTCCAAAAAATATCGCCAAGTTAAAAAAATAAAGAGGTAAAATGAATATTGAAAAATTAAAAATTTGAAAGTAGGGTATTGAGATGGGGAATTTGTGTGTCGGTCTGTCGGTCGGTCTGTCGGTCTGTCTGTCCCCCCCCCCTAATAACTTTTGAATGAACATTCCGATTTGGACGAACTTTTTTTTGTTGGAAAGATCTCGGGGAGTACAGCTCATACCTATATTTGATTTTTTGATTTGAACAATTTTTGGTTCAAATTTGAGCCGTTCAAACAACCGGTCTCGCGATACTAACTTTTTAATGAACAGTCCGATTTGAACAAACTTTTTTTTGTTGGAAAGAACTTTTCAAGGATACTTCATTCCCGTATTTACATTTCCGATTTGAACAATTTTTCGTTCAACATTGAACCGCTCAAGCAAGCTGTCACCCCTAATAACTTTTGAGTAAACAGTCCGAAAAAAAATGACTGACTGTGCAGACGATTTTTTGTTTTTTTATTCATTTGTTTTATTGAATTTATTATTATTATTATTATTATTGTTTTTGGCAGACGATTTTTTTTGTAACAAAAATGTTTCATTCACGAGAGCATTTTATTCTTTATTTATATTTAACAACTGGCAACGGATTAAAAGTGAAATTCGAGACATTTTATCAACGGACGAGTTTTTTTTTTCTTTTTTTTTTCTTTCTTTGATAAAATGTGTTTTGATGTACTTTGTACTTTTAATTTTTTTTGAAAACAATTGAGGAATTTTTCTACGGAAGAACTGTAACAGTTACATTCTTTAAAAGGTGCGACAAAACTTTATTTATTCATTTATTTACTTTTTATGTGTCTATTTCATCTGATGAGAGGGGTATATTTTGCTTTTAGAAATCAGCTTCAAGTGCTAAAAAGGTATGTTTGACATAATTTTTAGTCTTAGATAATCAAGAGAATAATGATCAGATGCTAGAATGCCGATGTCGATGTACGGGAAAGTAGGCTCGTTTAGTTCTTGACAGAACTTCCTGTTTCATGATAAACAAATGCTGAGAAATTAACATTTAATCGGAGAAGGCAAAAAATGGGTACGCCATACACAGTTAAAAAAAAAAAAAAGAAATGAAACGTTTCTGAATCTATGTGTTTTTTATTTATTTAATTTTTGAGTAGTATATTGGAAACTTCTTTTTGTAATATTTAAAAATGTTTCGTAGTGAGTTGCAAAACCTCTTTCGATTGTTTTTAAAAAGGTTTCCGAGTATTTCGCAAATATTTTTCTGAATTATTCAGAAACTCTTTATCGTATTCCAGAAAATACTCAAAAACTTTTTAAAAATGTAGTGGCACCATATAGCCTGATTAATAACTTTAAGGCTAGTAAGCTTTTTTGAGAAATTGAACTTATGTAAGGATTAAAAAATTATTTAAGAGATAATTGTTGACCTGATATACAAGTAAAAAAGTTTTAAAAGAAAATCCTTCGTATATGCAGTATTTTGTAATCAGAAGATATTACAGATCAATATTTCTGTGCCTTAGAGCCAGGCTAGAGTTAGTCTACATTAGTTATTCTTCAAGAGAGCACGAAAACGTTTGTCTGACGCATACAAAGGATGGGACTAGAAAATTTGAAGGCTGCTTTTTTGCATCTTTGAACGCTGCAAAGTAATTGTGAAGGAATTTATTTTTATGAATAACGTTCTCATGGATCGATGCAGAATAAGATTCTATATGGGTCATTTTCAAAATTTGCTTACATTTGCTGTCCGGAGGTTAAAAGGACGATTATAAAGCATAATTTATATTTTAAACTCAATGCGAACAATTATTTTCTGCAAGAAATACCCCCAAAAAATTCTATCACTCAAAAAATTATTGAAATTTATTTATTTATTTTTATATAAGTCTTTGAAAATGAGTATCAAGGCAAAAACGCTTGTCCATTTCCAATTTTCGCAAGTTCAACTATTTTTTAATATACTTAATTGTATAAGAAAGTATACCCAACGAATTATTTTTATACATTGACTATTAGTATATGGTATTCATAATAAATATTGACAGTAGTAATTTTTTTTCATTAAGAAATGTATGAATATATTTTGTCCGGCAGTTCTTGCCAAGTCCGTTACCCTAAGATTATTTTAGCTAAAAAAGCTATTGCAGTAAAAAGATGGTAACACGTATTCAGTTAACTTAACAAACTAGTGACGTAACTATTTCGTACCATTTTGTTTTTCTGAGTCGAGAAGTATTGCTGTGGCGTTTCGCACAAGATTTCTTCCAGGTGTGTATTTTTATTCTTTGTCAAGTCTGTTACCTAAGTTTTTAGTATTTATTTTTACTTTTTCTCAACTTTTACCCCGAAATATTGTTTATTATACAACTCTAAGAAAAAATTGTTCAATTTTTAAATTCGACAACCTAGCCATAATTTGACATTTTGGTTTCAATGTCAAGTCCGTTACTGGTCAAATCCGTTACCAAATGTCAAATCCATTACCATACAGTTTTTGATCAATATTTTAATAATTACAAACATCGTTTTTGCTTCAGGGACGCAAATAGTTTCAAATGAAGTTGGTTCTAGGTGCTATGATATAGTTTGAAAGTGAGATTTCATATTGATTTTGTATGGTAACGGACGACAATTTTCGTTGCAAAGTTTTACAACAGCATTTGAATACTTAATTATTCATCAAAGTGTGCAACCAATTACTTTTTCACACACCTAAAATATGTGACAAAACATTTGTTAGTGATTCTAAAAGAAAATAGCAAGTTAAAAAAAATTCTGAAATGTAAGCATATGGTGAAAATGACACATATACAATCTTATATGTTTAAACGAGCAATTCTTGAAAATATTTCGGATCTCGAAAACGGCTCTAACGATTTTGATAAAATTTTGCATTTAGATAAAGTTTTGGTTTTTGAGTTCACCTACATCGGCGTTTTTTCTGTAAAAACGCGAGTTTTCACAAAAAAAACCCCTTTTTTTTGTGCCTTCATTAAAAGTTTAGAAGCTTTCTTTTCACCATTTTTACTTCCTTAGGAGTAAGTAAAGGAAGTATTGTGATCGCGAAAAAAAAAAATCTGGTATGGACCCCACACTACTTCCTTTTACGTGTAAATTTCTTAGTAGTTGCCTTAAGTGTTAAAAAAAGTGCTTGGAGTGAGCAAGGTAACAATTCAAATATTTACTCCCCTAATCTGCCACGAAACAATGCAAAAAATATTTTGCAATGGTTAATTTTCTAAATATTGCTGATTTTAATATCATTCAGTGAATTTTTCGCAAAATATCGCCAATAGCGCCAAGTTGAACCCAAATTCGAAAAATATTTTTTTCGCCAAATTTGTCGCCAACTTGGCGACATGTCGCCAAGTTGGCGTCAAACGGCGACCAAAAGCTTGGCGACATATCGCCAAGTGGTCGCGCCAATTCATATCACTTGAGTCTGCATTGAAATTAACACTGATTTACCCCAAAAAAGGGGTAAAACACCCCCTTGGGAACATTCAAATGCAACCACAAGGGGAGGTGCACAACTAGACCATCCTCAGAGCCTACATACCAAGCTAGAAGCTTCTACGGCATATAGTTTTTGAGTTATGCGACCCACATACGCACACACGTACATACAGACGTCACGAGAAAACTCGTCGTAATTAACTCGGGGGTGGTTGAAAAAAATTTTTCGGCTGCTTATATGTTGCTAGGTACATATACACGTGCTGACAGGTCAAAAAAACTAAGGAATTTTCATTCGGGGGTGAGCAAAATCAAAATTTAGACTCAAATTTGAGTGATTTTTTTTTCGCGATCACAATACTTCTGTAGGTTTTGGGTGTGTTTAGTATTTTAATAACACAACTATCTGACTCCAATTATGTTTATTTAACTTGTAATAATAATAAACAACTCTTTTATGCAACATTCGAACACTCAATTTAATTAATTTCTCGCAACTGTCTCTCTCTGCTGAGTTGTGTTGTCTCCTCGCAGGAATCGGTGAATTCACTTCACTACACACTCCCCTCCTAGCGACCGCGATCCGAACTGGAGGATTCCAGAAACTTTGCCGGGAAACGGACCCTACGGCCTGCTCTCGTTGTTATCGCCGAAGGCGGAGGAGGTGCGGAGTCGGCATGGTCGGGAACAACCGGTGGAGGAGGAGCAGGGTGAGTTTGATCAGGAACAGCAGGTGTAGGAGAAGGAGCTGAAACCGGAACGACCAGTCCTGTTGGGCATTCATCCTGCAGCATGAATGCGGGTTTTAACCTGTCCACTGACACTCGCCGCGGAACCTGGGATCCGTCAATGTCAAGATCGAAGTATTTTTTACCACGGGCCCTAACTTTGTACGGCCCTTTGTAGGTGGGCTGCAATGGTGTCTGTACAGCATTTTGGTACACGAAAACATGTGTACAAGTGCTCAGCTCTTTTGATTGAAAGATGGCCTCGGTTCCGTGGGTCATGGTTGGTGTTGGTTTGAGCGAACGAATAACATTCTGTAACTGCTCGAGGAAAGCTAAATGTTTCGTGTCTTTGGACTCTACAAATAATTCTCCTGGCAGCCGGAGAGGAGACCCATAAACCATCTCGGCGGACGAACAACCCAAGTCTGCCTTGAGGGCCGTTCGAAGTCCCAGCAACACCAACGGTAGGGCTGAAACCCAAGATGAATTCCGAGACATCAAATGACACTTCAAAGCTGCTTTAAGGGTTCGGTGCTGTCGTTCGATTAAGCCGTTTGACTGGGGATGGTAAGCTGTTGTTGTGTGGTTCTGAGACCCTAAGTACGTTGTCAAACTCCGGAACAATTGGCTGTCAAATTGCCGGCCCTGGTCTGTAGTTATTCTTCCCGGGATGCCGAAACGAGCAACCCACGACACTACCAGAGTTTTGGCGACGGTGTCAGCAGTTTGGTCCTCCATTGGCGTTGCCTCGATCCAACGGGTGAAACGGTCCACGGCCGTTAAGAGGTATCGAAACCCCTGACACAGTGGCAGTGGTCCCACGATATCAACATTGATGTGCTCAAATCACTGACTGGGTACCAGAAACGTTGATAGAGGTGCATGAGTATGCCGATGGATCTTGGCAGCCTGACACGCTAGGCATGTCTTTGCCCAAGTCCGGCAATCTTTTCTCATACCCGGCCAGACGAATCGTGCAGCAACCAATTCGGCGGTTGCCGCAATGCCTGGATGTGAGAGTTCGTGGATGGAAGTAAATACCGTTTTACGTAATTGTTGTGGAACGTAGGGGCGAATTCTGTCCGTGGAGATGTCGCAAAAAATGGTCTTGGTTGAATTAGGTAATTGTAGCTGTACGATTTTCAGACTAGTGTCTGTCTTAAGCTTGGACAATTCCTCATCCTCCTGTGTGTTTGCCAAGGTTTCATAATCAATGGATGAAGGAAAGGTGATGGAGTCGATGCGCGACAACGCGTCAGCCACCACATTTTCATCTCCGCGTATGAATCGGATGTCCGTTGTGAACTGGGATATAAAACTGAGTTGCCTGGCCTGACGTGGCGAGGCTTTATCTGAATTTTGTTTGAAACAGAATGTTAAAGGTTTATGATCGGTGAACACAGGAAACGCACGTCCTTCTAGATGATGTTGGAAATGCTTGAGCGCACTGTGTATGGCTAGAAGTTCGCGATCGTACGCACTGTACTTCACCTGTGCAGGCGATAGAGCTCTTGAAAAGAAACTAAGAGGTTTTTTAACTCCGGCGATCTCTTGTTGAAGGACGGCTCCGATGGCCGTGTCTGAAGCGTCCGTTACTAAATTCAGCTGAGCCTCTGGATCTGGATGTGTTAACAGAGTCACCGAGCATAAGGCATCCTTGAGTCTGGAAAAAGATTCTCGACATTCGTCGGTCCACTGAAGAGGTTTGGTGCTATTCTTTTTGTGGCCAGCAAGTATCTTAGTGAGTGGTTGTTGTATGCTTGCGCAAGAAGGAATGAATCTGTGGTAAAAATTAACCATTCCCAGGAACCTTCTCAAGCTGGTAGCAGAGTGAGGTTCTGGATAATTTTTAATGGCATCCACTTTAGAGGTGCAAGGCTTCATTCCCTCGGAGTTGATTTCATATCCAAGAAATTGGATCTGTGTTACACCAAATATACATTTTGACAGGTTTATGCGTAGACCATACTCATTCAATCGCTCGAAAAGAAGGAACAGATGTTTTCGATGTGTCTCTTCGTCTTTCGAAGCGATAAATATGTCGTCCAAATAACAGTAAAGGAAATCTAACCCTTGTAACGCCGTGTTCATCAGACGTTGAAAAGTCTGTGCGGCGTTGCAAAGCCCAAAAGTCATAAAGGGAAATTCGAAGAGTCCAAAAGGTGTTATAATGGCGGTTTTTGGAATGTCCGCTTCATGTACGGGTATTTGCTGGTATGCCCGTAGTAAGTCAATAGATGAAAAAATCTTAGCTCCATGTAGTATGTGGTTACAATCCGTCAGAAATGGTATCGGATAGCGATCTGGAACCGTGACATTGTTGAGGGCCCTGTAGTCCCCACAAGGTCTCCAATCGCCTGACTTTTTCTGGGTTAAATGCAGTGGGCTGGCCCAACTGCTCTTGGATGGGCGGCACAAACCTTGTTGCAGCATATAGTCAAACTCTTTTCGAGCGGCTTTTAATTTCTCTGTTGAAAGTCTGCGCGCCTTACTATATACAGGTGGCCCCTTTGTGGTGATAAAATGCTCTATATCATGTTTAATAATTTTAGTATTTACAATATTGGGTCTGAGCAGATCAGGAAATTTTGAGACTATATACATGTATGGCTGTTGCGCTTCTACCATAGTGATGACTGGCCTTCTCGTTGAAAAAAACGTTCCTCTTGTTGACAGTTTTGTGTTTCCATCAATTAGCATTTGATTTTTCGTGTCAATCAAAAGGTTGAAGTTTGCCAAAAAGTCTATTCCAATGATTGGTTTGTCGACATCGGCTATTATGAAGGGCCAAACGAAGTCTCGCCTTAATCCAAGGTCGAGTCGTAACAGCTTCTGCCCAAAAGTTTTAATTTTGGAATGATTAGCCGCGAATAGCTCAAATTTATGTACGTTTTTTCTTTCCGAGAGCGTTGGAGGGATTACAGAAATTTCCGCACCGGAATCAATCAGGAAAAGGGCCGCTGATGCTTTGTCACTAATAAAGAGGCGACTCAGCTCCGCCCCTAAGCTTCCTGTCGCCGTGGAAAGCCGGGGTATTAGTTTTCCTGCACATCTGGGCTCTCACGCCGTCGTTGGAGAGTCATGCTACACGGTTGTAAGCATTTGTACGCTTTATCTCCAAACTTTGTATGATAGAAGCATATCTCGCTCTGATCGGAGGGCTTGCGGCTGCCGGACTTGCTGTTGGCCTTCCCTCGATAACGCTGACGTGAGTTGGGACGTCCCCTACAGCTTAAATTCTCCACCTGAATTTGAAGATCTGTTATTTGCTTTTGGAGGGATTCCAAAGTTACCACCGACATTTTTGGTTGTGACACCGATGCCAAATTGTAATTATTTGGCCGGCGGATATCCCAAATTTTATCAGCCATGGTAGCCAATTTATTCAAATCATCAGAACTGACAGATAGAATGCTGCGCATGTCCATCGGGAGCCGTTGTAGCCATAAGGTTTTCAAAAAATTTTCACTAACCTTTTGGTCGGCGAGGTTCCTCATTTCGCAGAGCAAAATCGCAGGTTTGCGATCCCCTAGTTCGATTTGATTCAAGAGTTTTTGTGTTCTTTGTGATTCGCTATCCGCGAAAGTTGATATAAGGCGGTCCTTTATTGCATTATATTTGTTGTTTGTTGGCGGCGTAATTAAAATGTCCGTTACCTGTGCCAGGATTTCTGCTTCCAACGAGCTAACTACGTAATCGAATTTTGTGTCATCACTGGAGATTTTAGCTCGGCGAAATTGTGCTTCGAGCTGTAGAAACCATATCCTGGGATCCGGCTTCCAGAAGGGTGGAATCTTAACTCCAACATGGTCCACAAAGCGTGCTTGCTCTGTATTTTCAGTTCCGGCAGCTGAATCGCCCGTAAGCAAATCTTGTCCTTGAACTTCTCTGTTGTTCTGCATTATTCCTGCACAAACCAGTCCGGAAGTCACCACTGTAGGTTTGGTTGTGTTTAGTATTTTAATAACACAACTATCTGACTCCTTATTATGTTTATTTAAACTTGTAATAATAATAAACAACTTTTTTATGCAACATTCGAACACTCAATTTAATTAATTTCTCGCAACTGTCTCTCTCTGCTGAGTTGTGTTGTCTCCTCGCAGGAATCGGTGAATTCACTTCACTACACTTCCTTTACTACGTAAAAGGAAGTAAAAACACTCAAATTTGAGTCTAAATTTTGATTTTGCTCACCCCCGAATGAATGTTCAGTACTTTTTTAGACCTGTCAGCACGTGCATATGTACCTACCAACATATAAGCAGCCGAAAAATCCTTTTCAACCACCCCCGAGTTAATTACGACGAGTTTTCTCGTGACGTCTGTATGTAGATGTGCGAATATATGTGCCTATGTGTGTCGCATAACTCAAAAACTATATGCCGTAGAAGCTTCTAGCTTGGTATGTAGGCTCTGAGGATGGTCTAGTTGTGCACCTCCCCTTGTGGTTGCATTCGAATGTTCCCAAGGGGGTGTTTTACCCTTTTTTGGGGTAAATCAGTGTTAATTTCAATGCAGACTCAAGTGATATGAATTGGCGCGACCACTTGGCGATATGTCGCCAAGCTTTTGGTTGCCAAGTGTTTGACGCCAACTTAGGCGACATATCGCCAAGTTGGCGACAAATTTGGCGAAAAATTATTTTTTGAATTTGGGTTCAACTTGGCGCTATTGGCGATATTTTGCGAAAAATTCACGGAATGATATTAAAATCAGCAATATTTAGAAAATTAACCATTGTAAAATATTTTTTGCATTGTTTTCGTGGCAGATTGGGGAAGTAGTACATATTGGAATTGTTATCCTTGCTTCACTCCAGCACATTTTTTTTAACACTTACAGGCAATTACCTACAGATAAGAAAAGTTACTCGTAAAAAAGAAGTAGGCTGTGGGGGGTCCATACAGATTTTTTTTATCGATTACTAACATTGTAACTGTTCATAGCCAAACACCGTTTTATTAACAACAATGGGTTTTCAATCTTTTTCGTTTCATTTCATTTGCCGCATAAAGGCGTGGGGGAGAGAGTTGGTAGAGAATGGTTACAGTGCCCTGGTTCTCCGGTTTCCTATTTAATCACATTAGGGTAAATGTACATTTAATGGTAATTTCGGCAACGTTTAGATATTATTATTTGATTTTGAAATGTCAAGGGAGATGTCGATCAACAATAAAGTAGGCAAGCCCAGGTCAGGTGGGTTCGATTCCCGCATCTCTCTCTGGTTGTAAACTTCCTTCTCCGTGAGCGTAAACTCTGTCCTAGTACTATGTTTCTGTCTTGTACTATCTGTCATTATGATACTGAGACGTGAGTTCATAAACAGGTCGAGTGGACCAAGTACACGAGCTCGATAATATGTGTTGTAAATAAATTAAATAAATAAAAATAAAGTTATTGTGGATAAGATTTTTACGGGCAGCGCATCGTTTTTTTAATAAGGTTGGGTTTGTGATGATGATGTTTTAGTGCAAATACAGATTGTGTTTTCTAAACACACTAATTAACGGCTGTTTTTGATGGTAAATTGCACCACAAGGGCCGAAAAAAATGCTTTTCAACGTTTACTCTTAAACTAAGTACTTCCACAAGTAGTAAGTAACCGCCCTTGTAAGCCCAGGGCTAAGATCGGAAGGTACCGCATGTATTGCAACATTACTTCGGGACGGTAAGAAAAAAAACAACGTTTAACAAAACTTCTTTTTTTTTTTTTTTTCACGAGCAGGGCTCGCGGCGTCAGGTGCTGCAGTAATCAAAATGAAAATCGTCCTTTTTTGGATCTAAGTTAGACTGCCTCTGAAGTACAGATTTGAGCTCTGAAGTAGAATTATTTTGAGTGAAGGCCAACATAGAAAAAAAACATAAGAAGAAAAAAATAAGAAAAAAAAATCACAAACACATTTAGAAGCTCGTGTAGGAGCCATTTCTTCGAATTATCTTCAAATAGATCTTGTTTTCATGGATTGAATACTACGCACAAATGCCCCCCCCCCCCCCCCCCCACACACCTCCCCCCCCCCCCCCCCCCCCCACCCCCCATTTGGTCATTTTGTAAAATCGAGCATGTCTCCAAGTCGTAAAAAATCTGACTCTTCCTTTGTTTCGATTTTGCGAAGGAACGTAATGTTAAATACCGCCTAGCTGTCTTCAAAATTTTCAATGTCATTTTGATTGGAATATTTGAAACAACAATATGCGCATTGGGGATATGGATAAAAAATGATTTATTTGAATTTATGGAAAATTGCAACAGGTTCTAATGTCAAGTCTAAGAACGCCTAAAATTAAAAGTTTAAACCCACCAATGCCTTAGTTAAAATGTTAAAATGGGAACTACCTGCACGCACTTTAAAAAATAATCCCCGTATTAGAAATATTAGTTGTGGAAAAAAAGACATTGTGTGACAATCAGGGTATATTTGGAGTAGTATCTGATTTTTAAGCAATTTCTTTAAAAAATCAATAAATAAGACTGGCTTCTTTGAAATGTTTGTGCTTAAGTACGTTTAATGGTTGTTTGAGAAAAAAAAATTTTTTTTTTTAAATTTTGTTCATTTTTAATAACGAATTGGTCCCCTTCTCATGATTACAGTGCCTGTCGTTGTTGGGGGGGGGGGGGCGTTCTCCGTGATACCCGAAAGCAGAATACTGCTAAATCGGCGTCGTGTATCGTCGCAGATTCAGACATCGCTCGGCTGACAGAATCAATTCTGCTTCAAAAATTGAGCAAAAAAAAAAACGTTTATAGTTGAGAACTACTTGAAGTCATTCAAGCCGTAGCAAGCTCCTGAGCGACCTTCTATAATTTTTCCGCAGAACTTCAGTGATGACCACTTCCGCAGGCTTCGTTTTGAAGTTCTGCAGTCCTTCTTATTGGGCCGCAGAACTTAAGCTGCGGAAACCTTTGCAGCAGTACATACTTCGTTATTCAAATAATGTTTCCAACGATTATTTTTTGCCGTA